>NDXZ01001613.1:0-12356 GCA_003055125.1 Paykullia maculata
AAATTTGCTATTTGTAAATACAAACAATTTTTATTCTTTTCTAAAATCTTTTATAAAATCTTTTATAGCAATAGCAATTTGGTATTTATTTAAGACTTTTGCTATTTTAGTTTCAAACTTTTGCTTTTTATGCTAAAGTTCAATAAATATTTTCTATTTGCACAATATATACAAAATATGTATATATTTATTATAGGTCTAGTTGGTCTTCTTATTCCATAAAACATTTTTGCTCAATTCCAGTAGTTTATCATTAGAAAAAGATTCCCAGCCCTTTTTTCTTTTATATTTTCACAGAAAACAAAGAAATATTATTTACTACATTGAATTTTAAGTTTAAGGTATTGAAAGGTTTTGTCTGTCCAACCAACCCATCCTTTTTACACATTCGTTTGTTCGTCCGTCCGTCCGATCGTCTGTCTGCAAATAATTTTGAGGTCAGCCTATTTGAAGCACATACATACACACACTTTATGTTTGTTTGCAAATAAACAAACATACTTTCTATTCATATATATTTCGTCACTTGGGAACACATTTCTATATTGTTGTTGCTGTAACTACTTGTTATAATTGTTGCCATTTGTACCCACCACCCAAAAACGAAAGATGCTTTTGTATGTAAATTATAAGAGTTTACATGTTTGTTTGCAAATTTTTCGAAAAGTATTAGAAGCCAAAAGGCATTCGAGTGTACGTAAGACGATTACACATCATTTAACTGACTCCGATGGACTGTACAAGATATGAGACACAACACTTTGAAAAGGGAATAAAGAAAACTATTATAGTTTTGATATTCATTTAAGGTCTTATTTTGTAGTTTTTTTTTTCTAAAAAAAGTTTTTGTTATTGTTTTTAAGCAACACTTGGAAATAGTTTTTTCTTTTCTCTGCCCATTAACTATTGTAAGTATTGAAGTTTTCATAAAACACTACAAGAAAAAATTAGTTTAAAAAGGATAATTGTTTTTTAGACAAAAGATTCATACCAAGCTGTTTTTGTTAGAATAAAAATTTGTCCCAAAAGACCTTCTATAGGAAATTTTTGTCACAAAACATGTTACATAGAAACACATTTTTGCTGATTTATTTTCAACAGAAAAAAATTGTTCTAAAATTTATATTTTGAAATAATTTTAATTAAAAAGTTCTCGGAATAATAATGTATAAAAAGAAATAACTACCAGAATTTGTCCAAATCAGCTAAAGAAAATTTTCCAAAACATTTTCTTTGGCAAACATTTTCTCCTTGTATTTTCTATTAATAGAAATGGACTAAATCATTTTTAAGAAAAGTTCCATTGAATGTTTAATTGTCCTTAACATTTTTTTTTATATTTATTTCCTTTTTTATTATAAAAAAAGTTGCCTTAATTTTTTGTCACAAATTGATTTCGAGATATTTCTGATGACACAAATGCCCCATCAAGTATTTTTTCCAAAATATTTCCTATAGAATAGGAATAAATTATCCTGATGTTTGAGTAAAAAAATATTTGTCACAAAATATTTTGAATAAAAATAAAATTTCCTAAAATAGCAGGAAACAATCTTTCACATTATTTTCTATGGGAAAAGTTCATTACAAAATAGTTTTAAAAATATTATTAAACAAATTCTGTTCCAAAAATAAATAATATTTTTTAAGCAAAAGTTGTTTAGTTGTTCAGCACAAAAGTTGTTTCATAATTTGCTTTTGTTCAAAAATATTATTGTCTTTAGAAACAAATTTTGCTTAAATAATTTTTGTCCTAAAATATTTTGAAAAAAACGTTGTTTTTAATTATTTCTATACAAAAAAATTGATTAAATTAATTTTCTCTGTCTTAAAATTTGGCAATTTTATTGAAAATCTTAATGAGATTATTTTTCTATTACAAGCTTTTTTCTTCGAGTGTCTAAGAGTTGATTACAATTCATTGATTCAAGTCATGATTTCTTAGTAAAGTTTTATGACGTTCTATTTTGTGTTTTTAATAAACATTTATTTCTGTTACTCAATACATAAAAGTAAAAGAAGAATTCATGTAAAAAACTATTTTATTTATATTGAGAACTTTTAAGAAATTTATAAAACAAAAAATATTTAAACAAAAGGCCAAAAATTAGTAAAAAAAAGAAATTCAATTTTTAAATTTCAACTTTAACAAAACAAGTTGCTTAACTTCATACAGATTTCTAAGAAGCAAAATACAATTTTTTTCTTAATTTTAGATTAAATTTATTGGTTTGAAAAAAAAACTTTTCAAAATGACATACGTTATTGCAGTTGCAAATCAGGTTGAACTTTTTAAATCTTTGTTGCTGCTTCTTTTAATCTAAAATGGAAATAATGTATGAAAAGTTGATTTTTATTTAATACGTTTTCTTTACTTACAGTTTGATCTTTTTTTTAAATAAAAAACTTTCGTGCACTTAATATATAAATAATAAAAAAACACCCACCACAAAGCATTTTTATGAGCTTTTGGTCATGAAGCTTTACGAAGAAATTGTCGGAGAAAAAAAAACTTTAAACAAAAAAATGTCCGTTTTTTTTTTTGCTAAACAAAATCTAGATGAAGGCAGCCGTAACTCAGACTATGTTTAACGTGTGATTTTTACGTCCTCTTTTAAGGTTCTTACAGTCCTTAGAGAAAAACAATACAAACACATAAAGAAATAAAAAAAATCAAATTTAAGTTCTAGTTTCCTTTAGTAGAAAAGTAAAAAAATAAAGGAAAACATTTATGTAAGTAATAGGTGGTTAATAAAATTTGCCATTAAATATTTTTTATAAAGACTGGTTCAATGGTCAGTTGGTTGATGTTAATGAACAACTTTTGAATATTTTTTTAAGGAACGTTTGGCAACGTAAGTATTAATGCAGAAATAAAGTTGAATCAATGATTCTATTTTTAATCTCTGGTCAAATATTGTTTCTATTTTATTAAGTTTTTTAATATTTTTTTGTTCTCTATCCAAACCAGTAATTCAATTAAATTTAGTTTATTATTAAAAACAATTAAAAATATTCGAATTTTTTTATATTAAAATGTTCCAACTTTCTTAAAACTCTGCCTTAGACAAGTGTTGAAAGTCCTATTGAAATTTCAAGATTTTCTCACCTTTTTTAATCTTAACATAGAGAGAGAGAAAAAAAAACAAACTTAAACACAAGACAATTTATGAGGCAATACACACAAACGCATAAATACATATTAATAGTTTGTAAGGAAATTAAACTTCAGCTAAGTAAACAATACCAATACACACACACACACACACACACACACACACGACCACCTAATTGTATGTGTTTAGTAAAAAAATCCGGATGTAGTGGTTGGAGGTATGAAAATGTAAACAGGAAAATTATTAGCAAACAAGTTCAAACTTAATTTAAGGTTCAATACAATGAAGATCCTTTACACACACACTTGAAATCTTTATACACATTTACACTTAAAAACCAAACACTTTTGCTTTGCCTTGTAAAAAACCAAGAGTAGAGAAAACTTAGGAAAATGTTTCCTACAGTTTAAAGAGGCAAACAAACATACATGGATGTATGTTCGTACAAACATATTTATGTTGTAGTCATATATAAAATCTTGTGGTTTATTAGATTTTAATAATTCACACGCAACTCTGTTTTGGTATTGAACGACGTCGTCTGTACTTCTTAGTTTCTTACGGTACTGGGAGAATTTCTACCGCAAGACATTGATGACACAGCCAAGACCAACTAAGTAGAAGACGTAGACAAAGTAAAAAGAACTTTTTCCTGTAGTTTACCTGTATAAAGCAAACTTCTCCTTGGCCCAGGATATTTATGAACAAACCAGCAAAAGATAGTAAAGTTTTTTCTTTAGTTTTTTTGCCTTCAAAAAAAAAACTTAAACATATGTGTTTGTTGAGGTTTTTATCATGTGTGTTTAAGAAATAAAACACTTACGGGTGTGTTTTTACATCAAAACAATATACAATCACAACAACAATACACTAACAAACACTTAAGAGCATTGATTTCTTATGTTTTGCTCAGCATACTTACAGATTGTTTGAAAAGCCAAAAATCAAGGCACAACTTAAGGCTGTAAAGGAAAACTATTTACGAAAATTGCAAAAAGTTTATAACAAAAAGATTCTATTTTATTTTTGTTTTATATAAAAAAAATATTTCTTGTAAAATTAGCCATTAAAATTTATTTTATTTTTTATTAATAGAAAAATTGCTACAACTTGTTATTGTTTCCTTTAATATTCAAAATTGTTCTCATATCAAAGTATCATTTTCAAAAGATAATACTAACACTTGTTATAATATTTTTTGTATCTCATTCATCTTATAAATACATTAAATGAAACTAAAAACTTTGTTTAAACTCACAACATTCTGTGTTTTCTTCAAAAATAACAAATTTTGTTGTTTTTTAAAATAAAACTGTCTTAAAAAACACACATTTCTGTAAAGTGTTAATTTTTTTTTTTTAACAAATGCCAAAGAGAGAAACAACTCATCTTAAGAACTTTCCAAACAGACCATATGAGTTACACATGCCTGGGAAAATTTTCAAAACGTTAAGAAAAAAAAAAACTTATAATAATAAGTTGTATTATGGTTAACACTTTTTCACCATAAGAAAAGAAAATATAAATAAAACTTTAAATACTGAACAAGTTTATCTATCATTTGCGCCAAAGAAATGTTGTTTCATGTGTCATTTTGACAGCTGTTCATACATACGAACGAAACAGCTGATGGCGTTTTAAACTACGAACAAGAAGTTTAACTAGTTTTTTGTTTGCTTTTTTTTAACCATTTAAATTCTGCATTTGATAGAAAATGTGCATTTATTTTTCAAAGCCTAAATGTATGATTGTTTTCTGTACGCAGTACTGAAAACAACTGATATTCAGTGAAGATTAATTCTGTTAAAATTAGTAAAACAGTTAAGAAAAAAATTTAGTAATAACAATTTAATATTGTTAAGAAAGATATGTGGTGCTATTTAGTATCTTCTATTGATCCGACAAGCATTAAATATAACGACAGGATTTACTGTTTGCACTTACGATTAAGTTATTCACGAAAATACCGTAAACTCTTTGTCAAAGAAAATCCCCCTAAAAATACTTCACTAAGACTTCTTCCATTCACAGAAAAAAAAGTGTTGTAAATACAATTAATTTTTTGTAAATACAATTAAAAGTTTAATTAAAACACAAAATTTTTAATTGTATTAACATAAAATTTGTTTAACCATAAATTTAATTTCAACAAAAAATTTTGTTAACTTTAATTTGTCGATATTTTTTTCTGTGTTAGAAGCCACGACGCGCCTTCAAAATTGGATTTTCAAATTGCAAAGCGTTGACAAAGCGCTATTTCGACAACGCTTAGCCCACTAAATAAGGTTTGACTGTTAAGGTATTAAAGGCTTTTTTGTACAAAATAAAAAAGGCAAAACGAACTGAATCTAAAGAAAGTGATAAAATATTTTTCGAAACTATGTTTAACACGCATAAATATTTTTTGTGAAATTATCTTAACTTCTTCCCTCAACGCGAATCAAAAGTGATAAAACAATGCAGAAAAAACCTTTTATTTCACCGTTTCCACAACGATTATTGATCTACTGGCAGTTAATGAAATATATTTGTTTAGTTAATCTCTCTCTCTCTCCCTCTTTCTATTTCTCTTTTTCTCTCTCCCTTTTCTAAGTATAACAGATCCAGCTTTCGTAGCTGTATTGTATTGTATTTTCTTAAAAATATTATTTTTTTCTTAACATCTATAATTTAACTTTAAGTGCCATTTGCCATATTTAAACTAATGTCTGCAAAAGCGTCTATAGTCTGTTGATTTTCTTAAATATTTCTACGTTTACTTAGTGTTGCTAAAACTTTTCCGTAAAAACATCACACAATACATGACTTATAAATACAATTGCCTACAATTATGTCCAAACAACTAAATCCTTTTTACTTAAATACATGCACATACATACATATACACTTGGCCAAGCCAGACAAAGGCTAAAAGAAAAGAAAAATAGAATTTACCATTTAACCATTTCCTTTGCCATCATCATCCATCTTAAGCGGCAATCATCTATACTTCTCACTGTGAATGGTAAAAGCCCTAATTTCTTTAACTTTTACCTTTGGTTCGAAAAACTTACTACTCTTTTGTTTGGCTACGTTTAGGCCAAAACGTCTAGCATTAAAAGAAGAGAGGGATGGGGGTACTGGGGGTAAGAGCCATATATCAAGATACAGTCATTTGCAGTCGAAAGCAACGCACGAAACGGAAGTTGTTTAAACAGATTATCTTTTCTATGCATGTTATAATAAAATGAAATAAAATAAAAATAGATTTGTAATTGGAAGGCGTTTATAGAATTCCTCTTTTTTTTTGCTATTTTCAATAAGAATTTTGGCGTTAAAGTCTAAATTATTACTGGAACGTTTGCCAAAAAATACAAAAAAAAAATATATATAAAATATAAATCAAGAAATTTAAGAGTTTGTAAATGTTCGAAAAATTATAACCGGAAAACGGAAGGGGGCCATTAAGTGATGCCAATGATTAGTGAGTGTTGAGTTCTCTACTGGTAAAAGGAAATTATAGATTTCAAAGGCAATGAAAATGGAAATAGAAACTAAAACATTCAACTATCGAACCTTGTTAACATCTTAATGGATTTTGCACATAAATCACTCTTTTACAAGTAAAAAAAAAACAACACAAATAATTAAATGGAAACATCTTAAAGAAATTTCGTTATTGAATATAGTAAAATATTCAAAAAGTCTTAAATTTCATTAGATTAAATAAATTTAAGGTCAAGAAAAAAAAAAACAACGTAAAAAATAAATTGATAAAATAAATGTTTATTAAATTCATTAAAAAACCAAAAAAAATTTCTTTTGAAAGTTTCTTAAAGTGAGACAACAAATTGATAACTACCGATGCAAACTTTTCTTCAACATATTCTTTTTATTTTAGATGTTTTCTTATTCAAAATTAATATGCAAATCACATAATTTTTCCAAAAGTTACAATTAGAATAATTGAGTTATATTTATTTTCCACTCGTTTAATGAAATCAATTTAAACCTAAAAAACTGCCAAAAATTGCCTTCCTTTTCGCCCTCCCAAATTTAATGAAACTTAAAATAACAACAACATCAATATCAAGATTTTTTCTAAAAAAAATTTCCATTTTTTTCTAAATAATTTTTAAGGAAAAACATTCCTCCCTCCAAAATGCTGCAACCTTTAAGAGTAAAAAACGTGACATTATTAATTAAATCTTTAATGGTTGGAGGAGGGTGAGTGTTAATTTATCTAAGTACTAAATTTCACGCTTGATTGGCAACACTTAAACAACTCTGTTTTGAGTTACAAATTCCATTAAAATAAACAGCCTTAAATTAAACACCCAAATTTAGAAACAATTAAAATGTTATTGATACCCGCCGCTTGTTAAAAAAAAAAACCTTTTAATTTACAAGAAAAAATTGAAATTTTTTTGCTTGAAAAAATATTTTAAAAAAACTTCAGCCCTTAAGAGATTTCAAGTGATTTGGCTGCTCTTTTGATGTGTGAGTGGGTTTGATATGGAGAAAAAGATTTTTGAAAAAAATGAGAACTTATTGAGACGAATTGTTGTTGTTATTGTTTAAACATCAAACGGAAGTGTGTCCTTATTGTTAACAAAACGTCTTATTGACACTTTGGCTTTTCCTTTGGTGTTTTTTTTCTTTCTTCTGGTCTTAACAATAAATACAAGTCAATTTTTTTTCGCTCTCAAGTGGTTTTTAATGAAGCCTTCACAAATATTTGGCGGATTTTAGATGTTTAATGATTTTGTGGCCACAAATTCCAGGGGTGGGACAAAGTTAAAAAAACTTGTTAAATAAAAATTTGGATATGAAGAAAGCCCTTTTTATACCAAATTTTATGTTATAAAATTTGTCTAAAATTTATAAGTCTTTTTTACCAAATTTAAATTTTAAGACACAAATTTTAGCTTCGGTTTAAGTTTTAATTTTGTTTTTATTTTCTGCCAATTTGTGGGTTTTTTTTATAATAAAACCACCAAAAAAATTGCCACTTTAAATTTAGCTTTTAGATATTTTTGTTTACAAAAACCCCCATCATCATCATTTTGAGTAGCAAATCTTTAGGCTTAACGCAAAAATATTCATTATATTTTATTTCTCTATGGTTTATGTAACTGTTTTCTAATGGCAAAAAGTCAATAAAAATTTACAAACTTTTCTAATATTTTTTGTTCAACAGTTTTTAATGAAAATAGTTTTATGCCTACAAATGCCATGAGAAAGAAATAACCAAAATAAAACAGGAGAAAGAGAGCAAGTATCAACAAAACGTTAAGCACTTTAGCAAATATTGACAGGCAAACAAGAGTAGAAACAAAAGCAAAAGCAACAAATATATTTTTTAAATTTAAATTTTTTACAAACTGCATTTACATACATGGATGCTCATATGGAGAGTCATCTCTTAACTAGGTCGGTTTTACCAATTTTTTTATTTTTATTTTTTTTCTCATCAAAATTTAGAACCAAATATGTACCATTATTTGTTGTAGTGCTTGTGTGTTTGTTTGCTCAAGTGCTGTTGTTGTATTTTATTTTATTTGTATATTTTTCTGATGTATTTTTTAGTTAAATTTGTTTTGCTGCCTTCAAAATTACAACATAAAAAAATCGCTTTTCTTAATTAACTGCTAAATCATACAATGTATAGCTTAAAATATACTTCTTTGCATTTGATTAGGTATTTTTAAAATAAATAAAAACAAGTTACGAACTTAGCTACAAATTTACTTAATTTTCCTATTTTATTTTTCACAATCAGCTTTTAAACATCCTAGATTAACCAATAAAAAAACTGCAACATATTCCGAACTCTCTTTAATCAAACTTAAAGTTTTAACTTTTCTTCGTTCTTTATTTTTTGTATCTGTTTATTTTGAAACATATTTTTTTAATTTTGTTATGGTTTATACTTTTTAATTGGTGTTTTGGTTTTTTTTCTGGCTAACTCGCCCTAAAGTATGTTTCTTGTCGTATTTATGTATATAACCAAATCATTGTTTGATTTATCATAAATTAATGAAAAGTAAATTTAAATCATACTACTTTCCTTAAAATTTTCAATGTCAACTTACAATCAAGTAAAATTTGCTTAAGGAAAACAAACAAAAAAGAAAAACTTTAATAAATATTAATAAAGAGAAAAAGTTGTTTCTACATACATAAAGGCTTAGCAAAACTGTTACTTTATCCTTCACACTCTAAACAAGAGAAACCTTGTGAAATTATCTGCGAATAGAATTTATGTTACAAATTTACAAAAATCTTATTAAGGAAATCAACATTTCCTTCATTTAATATTTTGCCAAAATCCTCAGCATACTTTTCGTCTGTCCAAAAGAAAGTAATGGTTTAATATTAAAAGTCAGCATTTCAAATGCATCTCACTAACAAAATGTTATTAATGCCCATCTGCTGGCAACAACCCTAAGATTTATTTAAATAAATACAATTCCTACTGCCTGTTTTAAAATTAAAATTCTTACTTTTTTTCATTTTTCCTTAAACAAAGTCTACTTTGCTGGGCCATAGTCTAGTTTTGGGGAGTTTGTTTTTAACCATTTTTTAAGAGTTATTGAATTTTTTCGCAAGTTATTCTAAGAAAATAAATTGTATTATTTGCAACTTTGTTGCGAAAAAGTGAAAACAAAAGCAAAATTTGTTGAATGAATTGTAAACAAACGAAAATTAATCTCTAAGGACTTTTGTTTAACATTAATTCAATGTTGACGGCATCGAAAATATGAAAATGACATAAGCAAAACCTCTGGGGAGTTATAGATAAATGAGAAATTTTGGCAAATTTTTAAATTTCTTAAACAAATATTTGTTGGACACTTAAATTATTACACGTCAATGCACTTATTTGAAATAAGATAATAAAGGATACTTTAAGGAGTAATAAAACAAAATTTTAAGTTAAGTATAAACTAAGGCTTACAAACCAATATTGTTTTAACTTATTTAAAAGATAGTATGTATATACATACTATAAGAAAATAATTTTCGATTTATCCACTTTTGAAAAGAAAATAAATTTTCAATAAAAGAATATCAGAGCATAAGTTTAGGGGTTAGTACAAAGTTGTTAAATGTTTATAAAGTACTTTTCCTAAAAGGTTTCTATTAAAAGTACTTTTTCTATTGTTTCTTCAAAAAGTACTTTCGCTATTTTTTTACAAAAGTTTTTACTTTTTAATAGAAGGTGTATTGTTGCATTTTATTTTGCTTCATTTTATACTTTTGATTGCATTTAGGTGTTTAATTTATGGTTTCATAACTTTTTCCTTAACATTTTACTTTTTAAACTCTTTTTCTTTTTTCAAACCAATATGTTTCTTATTTTGAAAAAAAGTTGTTGCTGGTTTGCGGCTGTTATTTTCAATATATTATGAGCAAAACACTTGGTTTTTTTTCTTACTTAATATTTATATTTAAAGGAATATTTGTTGGTTGTTCTATGCGTTAACACCTCTAGACGTTTCACATGGTTTATTTGTGTTGCTGTAGTTTATAGCTAAACGATACCTTAGAAAACACTTGTTAAAGGAAACGGAAGTGGCAAACTAAGGTTATATTTTCCTTAAAACACTTTAAGACATACTCCAACGCACACACACACACATAAACACATACACACATACATACATGCACGTACGCAAAACTCTATCCTGTTGCTTTTTTAGTATAGAACAAAGATTGTTGTTGTTTTAAAACTCCAATGCGACAAGAAAACAATATTTGTTGCTAATGTTGCTGGGTGTAGAAAAGGTGTAAAAGGCCTTAAAAGCATTCAAATTATTATAAATATAAGAACGATAGTAAGTGAGTGTATATGGTTGTGCAGCGACTAGAAGACGATTTATTTCCCAGGCAACTACATATGTATGTATGTATGTATGTGTGTGTGTGTGTATGTATGTATTGTTTACCTATAGGAGTTGTATATTTTCTATAGAATATTACCGCCAACATCATCAATGAGGCAAAAATTAAACAATGCAAAAGATTAAATACAGATTTGGGACTTTATCTGCTTGTGCCATAAATTGGTATTTAAGGATACCCCACAATGACAATAAAAATAACAACAACAATACACAAATACACTTTGTATTATTTTATAGAAAATTTTTCATTTATTTATAACTATCACACACACACACACACACACACGTACATACATGCCACTTCATCTTAATGAAGAATATTTTATTTTTCTAAAAAGAAAATCAAATAAATAACTAAAGAATAAAAGTTGTTAAGGTATTAGTGTGTGCGTGTGTGTGTGTATGTGGTATGGATGTACATAAGTATGCATTTGTTTGTTTAAGTGAGTTATTATAGTTGTCATTGGCGTGGTTTAATGGTTGTGTTTAAGAGAGTAGAATTTATTTTTTTTTGTTGTTCTCTTCTGGCACATGTGTTTTACAACGAGATCGAATTAAGAATTTAATCAACCAAAAACATGGGTATTTATCAAAAGGAACCAAAAATAATATCGATTATAAGTTTGAAAAAGGCTTCTTAAGCATAAATTACGGCAAATACAAATTGGTTTGGGAAGTTTTTTTTTATACTTGACAGAAGAGGCCTTTGATAGCGAACATAAGTAAAGGGCAGTTGATTTGTTCAATTTATTTTATTTTATTTATGTAGAACAAGATTTCTTAAAGCAAGCTGAGTTTGTTGTGTAACAATTGCAAAAATATAGTTATACAAGGGAAACCTATAACCACGTATGTATGTTGTTCCTTCATAAATGTAAAACTGAATTGAAAACGAAAATAGAGTAATTTCTTATATAAAGTTTGACGTGACATGATTTCAAAAATCAATTTATTTAAAAAAACTAATTTTAAAGTTCTTAAAACTTTTCAAACCTCCATCGTAGTTCTTTCTGCAAGTTCCTGTCTTTGTATTATAAAAGTAAAAACCTTTAAATACCATCAGATTCCCAGACTCTTCGACCATCATATATGTAGTCTTTGTTGTTGTTCTTTAATAGATATTTGTTTAATATTGTATGTAAAGAAAAAGTTGTTCAAAGTTTTTTGTCTCTTCTTCTTTTTTTTTTTTCTTAAGTTCTTGTATCTAATAAATTTTTCTTTTCTTAATATCATTGTTGTATTTGCAGTTTCTTTGGTGTAAGTTTTGTCTTTAGCCACAATTACATGATGTTCTCTACACAAAAATTTTCTTTGTATTTGTTTTGCTGTTCTAAAGAAAATTACAAAAAAA
>NDXZ01001629.1:0-10165 GCA_003055125.1 Paykullia maculata
TTATTGGTATTAAACAATCAGAAATTAGGCACGCTTTTTGAGAAATAAAAAAAAATTTTTCGAGATATAAGAAAAAAAATTTTTTTTTCGAGATATCGGCAAAAAAATTTTTTTACGTAAATACACGTAGTGAAGGGTTTATAAGATTTGGCACAGCCAAATATAGCGCTCTTGCTTGTTTTAAAACAACTTGTTAATGTCAGAAAGTTGCCTCTGAACACTGAAGATGTTCACAGATATTTCCAAAGATTCTTATCGTTTTCCAAGTCTTAAACATTTTTTCGTTGATATTTTCTGATGTTTGATATTCTAAGCTGATTTGTGTCCCACTTACAGATTTTAACAGGTCAAGTCGAAACGAAACGCAGTTCGAACAATACACGTTTTTAATAAATTTTGTGTAATCAGCAAAATTTTCTAGCAAAATTGTAGCAGGTAACATTATGACGTTACCTTTGCGCCACCTTGTATGTTGTAGTTAATAATATTAATTATTAAAGTTAATATTTAAATAGATAATTTATAGTTTTTTACCAACGGAATTGCACTTTACATCCTTATTTTTTGAATGGAAAAAGAAGGGATTTCAGTTAACTCTAAATGTCAGCTAGATTTCATATAATTTGTTGAAGCAGTAAAAAATAATTGAGTACCCAGTATTTCGTTATAGTTTATGACATCCCTTTAAATTAAATATATAGTTTTGAACACTTAAATTTGTTTTTTTACAAATTATGTTTATTAATTTTCTTCCAATCTATTGTTTTTCTAAATATTTACCGTCATGTTAATAAAAGATTTATAGGCATATAAAACTAATTTTGCCTAAAAAATCTATCTAATAAACCTTAAAAACAGTTATAAATTGTTTATGAATATGAGGGTAAGCGTATAAACAACAATTAACTTATTTATAACAAACGTGATATTGCGACGAAAATACTATAAATTAAATAATCTTTACAATGGTAACAAGTTTCAAATAATAATATAATAAAATATATCTGAAGAAAGTGGTTTTAAGATATATATAAATATATTTACATATGTAATTGTAAATTATAATTGAATAATAATATTTTTAAATGCCTTAAAAGTATAAAAGCCACAGCATTGATAATACTCAAAATTAGTTGTTAATTTAACTTAAATTAAAACACTTTTCAAAACAAAAATATGGCAAAATTATTCCAACAATTTTTCTTGATATTTTCTATTGTTTTGGCTCTTGTAGCAACAATTCAAGCTCAAGGTAAGAACTAAAGAAATTTCACTTAAATATATACAAACATAAAATAATTAAACACATTTATATATTAATAAAAACTGTTTGTAGAACTGTTTTATATACAAATGTTTTAATCCCGGTTTTATTCACTAACAGAAAAACAATGTCCAAAAAATCAGAAATGGACAAATTGTGGCACTGCTTGTCCTAGAAAGTGTGGTATACGTCCTGCTAAATATTGTACCATGCAGTGCATTATTGGCTGTCAATGCAAGGCCGGTTACAGGCTTAAATCCAATGGTGACTGCGTTCGTCCATGTGATTGTTAAAAATGAAAATTTTTTCGTATTACTAATGACGAATATATGACTAGATGTAAATAACACATCTAGTCAGAAATTCAAAGAAAATATATTTTATTGTAATATTGTAATAAGATAAAACAAATAAAAATGTTTAAGTCGATCATACCCTATTGATCTGTCATTAGACAAAGTTTTAATATAGTTTTAACAGTTCTATAGAAAGTTATGCTCCGACATTTGCAAAATTGGTTGAATACAGTTTTTTTTCGTTATTTTTATTGCAGTAAATTTAAAATCTTTATGAACATTTCTTGCCTCAGGAGGAGGAGTAAAAGGAACACATTTTTTTTTTTAACGTTTAACTAAAACTCCGGGTGTAAATTTGCATCACGGCGATCAAAACAATTTCCAACGGGAGTAAAACTATTGAGCAAATAATACCTTTTACTACCTGCGTTCTGAAAAGTCATTGTTATGAGAAGTATGTGGCTAAAGTATGGCTATGGCGAATGTAAAAGCTAAAACAAAAGGTTAAAAATAAATTTTTGCAAAAGCTAATGAAAATGCAAAAATTTTATTACAATGTTTTTAAATTTGCACGTGTATTTCACGTCCACGTGTGTACGTAACTACATTGACGTGTTTTTATTTGTATTTTATTTAAATGATATCTTTGTAACATATTTACGCACAATAAAAGCTTTGTTGTATAAAAACAAACGAAGAAATTTCTAGGTAAAGTATAAAACAAAACAAGTCATAAATAAATTAAAAAAACCAAAAAAATCTTTTAATGGCAATAAAAAAATTGGTTTTTTATGGTAGAGAATATGTATGCGTATAGGCGACAATTTGATCACCATATTCTTTTTCCAAAAATTATGTAAGTGAAATGGATGAATTTTAAGATTTTTATTTTTCATCTGAACATATTATTTTTTAGCCTTTTTTAAATAAACTGTAGTTTAAAAATGTTTCTTATCATACAATTTTTAAGAAATGAATATTTTATTTTTGCGATTATTGAAAGAATATTGTGATAAAGTAAGTTTTGCGACACTAGCCGAGTGAAATGCATTTTCGAAATTAGCTATGGTTTTATCATCAGCACTCTTTAATCGGTATTTTATGTTTTTGATGCAAATATCAGTTAATTAGGAAAAAGAATATGGCGATTGATTGCCTCCTATATTCATATTTTTCTTCCACTCGGCTAGTGAAACGGTAGTTGTAAATACTTTAGTATTTTATATGGTATCCATTGTTAACCATAATTGATTTACGACTTTTTATGCAAATGAGCCCGCCTGTATAGGGTTCCTACATGCCTATTGATAATGTCATCAAAAAACATCAACTTCAATACTCTTTGCGTCGACATACAGCCCCCAATCATATAAAAATTTTCTACCGTTGCTCCTATCGTTCTTTTATTTAGGGATTTATTTGACTTCCGTCACACCATACGCTGTCCATTTGACCCCAAAAATGTTAACTTGCCTTCGTCACTAAATAATTTAGTTTGCCAAAAGTCTAAAGTTTAATATTTTTTAGAGGTCAGCAAATAAAACACGTTTTTGTGTTTGAATTCAAAAACAAATGGGTTTTTTCTTGCCAAGCGACCCTCAATATTATTGGTTCTCGGAACTTTGCGTATCGTTTTATTACATCTCCTTCTTCTTCGTAGTGTCCGTTTGAGCTTTTCATTAATTTTTGGAGCAGATGAATGAGGATTTTCTTGGGCTTGCTTAAGAATCAGTCTCTCATTTCTGAAAATTAACAGTTTTTCATTATCATTTCTTTGAATATTTAAAAAAAAACGTGGTAATTTTACTCGTTTTATTACATTTTCTATTGTTTGCCGACAGCGGTCAAACACATCACAAATATATTTTATTGATTTATGTACCTTAAAAAAAAAAAAAACAAAAAGAATTAAGTTCAACAGGAAAAACAAGACTTTTAAAATTTCGCTTGAAAAAGTATTTTATTTCTTTACTATGAAACCTTCAATAAATTTAGTTTTTTCAAAGTTTATTTTTTTAAAACAGCTTGTTGATGACAGCTTATAAAAGTTGCCTCTGAAAACTGAAAAGGTTTACGGATATTTCTAAAGATTATTATCGTCTTCTAAGTGTAAAACATTTTTTATAAAGTTATTTTTAACAATAATATTGTTGATATTTTCTGATATTTGATATTCTAAGCTGATTTGGGTCCCACTTACAGATTTTAACAGGTCAAGTCGAAACAAAACGCATTTTTAAATAAACTTTTGGTGTAATCAGCAGCTCTTTTTTTTTATTTCTAACAACATTTAATGGCATCAACTTTTCACCATCTTGTATTTTAATAATTTCAATTATAACAGTTTGAATGGAAAAAGAAGGGATTGCAGTTAACTCTAAATGTCAGCTGGATTTCTTACAATTTGTTGAAGCAGTAAAAATTAATTGAGTACTCGGTATTTCGTTATAATTTATGACATCCTTTTTAATTAAATATTTATATGGTTTGAACATTTTAATTTGTTGTTTCCAAAATATGTTTATTTATTTTCTTCCACTCTATTGAATTGTTAAATATTTACCTTCATGTTCATAAACAATTTATAAAGTTATCAAAGGTATATTTAACTAATTTTGCTTAATAAATCTATCTTATAAACCTTAAACAATATTATAAATTGTTTATGAATATGAGGGTAAGCGTATAAACAACAATTAACTTATTTGTATTAAACGTGCTATTGCGACGATAATAAGATGAATAAAATAATCTTTACAATGGTAACAAGTTTCATATAATAATAGAATAGAATAAAGCTAAAGAAAGTGGTTTTAAGATATATAAATATATTGTTATGTTAGGGATGGGCAAATACAAAAAAAAATATCGATATTTTTTTTCAATATCGTTGCGGGTCGATATATATTGGTATTTCGATATTTTTCATAATTTCAAAAAAATACAGGAAAAACTTATAAAGTAAAAAGAAAGTCAATGATGTTTAACAGTTGACATAGTTAACAAATAATACAGAAAACTATATTTGTGGTTAAACTACAAAGTAAGGCGCTTTAAAAATTTGATTGAACTAGTAATTATCTGATACTGACCTAAGGAGAACCCTCTGCTTGATGTGGTCACCTGTCAAACGGCTTCTACTCTCGGGAACTTTCAGATTTACTGCTGAAGCAATTCTTTTTGAATGCAACGAGGAAGCCTGACAAACTAAATAACTAAGGGCAACTTCAGAAAGAGGAGGCGTGAAATGCTGGACATACCTTAACTTGTTATAACTTGACATGGTTTATGTTTTGTTAAAAATACGTTAAAAACACAACAATGTAATCAAAACATTATCCACAAGTTATCACAATAGAACAATTTACGCTGAAACTGTATATAAAAATTTTAAATTTTAACACTTGGGAGCTACAGGTGTGAAGAAAATCTTGTTGCTATATACTTGCAAATACCTTAAATACAAGCATTATAACAGTCTAGCATTATAACCAGAGTTCAAAACTATCGAAAAAAAAAATTTCAAAGAAATAATATTGGTATATCGATATATTAAAAAGTAAAATATCGACGATATATATCGATTGATATATTAAAATGTTGATATATTGATTTATCGATATTTTTGCCCAACTCTAATATGTATGTGTTCTTATGTTTGTATGTTATGGTAAACATTAATTGAATAAAATTATTTTTCAATGTCCCATAAGTATAAAAACCACAGGTTTGAGATTACTTAAATAAGTTGTTAGTTAAACTTGAATTTAAACACTTCACTTTAAGATAAAACAATATTTGCGCTTTTTAATACAAAAATATGGCAAAATTATTTCAACAATTTTTCTTTTTGTTTTAGCTCTTGTGGCAATAATTCAAGCACAAGGTAAGAACTAAAGAAATTTATTTTAAATATATAAGTAAAATAATAAAATACGTTAATTGATAATAAAAAAAAAGGGTTGTGGAATTTTTTTTATGTTATGTCATGTGTTTAAATTATGGTTTTTATTTTTTTTAAAAGAAAAACAATGTCCAACTAATCAGGAGTGGAAAAATTGTGACACTGCTTGTCCTAGTAAATGTGGCGTACCTCCTCCTAAATATTGTACCCATCAGTGCATTGTTGGCTGTCAATGCAAGGTCGATTACAAGCTTAAATCCAATGGTGACTGCGTTCGCCCGTGTGAATGTTAAAAATAAAAATAATTGTGGATATTATTAATGACGCACACATTAAGACATACTGATAACACATCTAGTTAGAAATTCAAAGAAAAAATATTTTGCTTTAAATATACTTCAGATAAAAACAATTATAGAAGCTATGGTTTAGTTAGAATCTGATCTACGCAAAATTCGGTAGAGAGATTTTTTCTGTTATTTTTATTATAGTAAATCTAAAATCTTTTAAAACATTTCTAGTTGGTTGATGATTCTTATCTTCGTATTTAAACTATATAAGTATAAGGGAATTCAAACCAATATTGAACCGAAGTCAAATTCGAATATCAAGAAGTCAGTTGTGAACGATTAAGTCACATTCCGGGTGTAAATCTGCATGACGGCGTTTAGGTGGACAGAAAATGTTGAACACATAATACCTAACCACCTGTTATCGTGTGGTGTATAAAAATAGAATTTATTTCTGAAAAGTGATTTCAACGGGAAGTATGTATGTATGTGGGTGAAATGCGAGATTTTAACTAGAAATTAATCAAATACTTGCTAAGCAAATGTAAAATAAAAAAAAAATTAAAATTTTTGCAAAACTCAATGCTAATGAAAAAGTATTAAAGTTTTTGAACTCCCACGTGTATTTCACGTCTACGTGTATAACTACATTATTGTGTTTTTATTTGTAGTTTGTTTAAATGATATCTAAGTTACATATTGACGCACAATAAAGGTTTTGTTGTAAAAAAGCAAACAAAATCTTAAACAAGTAAGAGCGCTATATTTGGGTGTGCCAAATCTTATATACCCTCCACTTTTGCATTTATGTATGTATGTATATACTTTATGGGGTCGCAAGTGAATATTGTAGAAATTGCAAACGGAATGACAAACTTATATATACCCTTGTCACCTCTGGTAAAGGGTATAAAAAAGTTAAGCCAAATTAATAAGATCTATTTGTAAAAAAACCAAAAAATTTCAAGGTAAAGTATGACGCAAAACAAGTAATAAATTAAACAAGTAAGAGTGCTACATTCGGCTATGCCGAATCTTAGATACCCTTCACTACGTGTATAAATGTATGTATCTATGTGTGTATATGTAAACTTATGTATATACGTATGTATTTACACGCCCGAAAGGTATTTAAAGTCTTAGAATACTTGATTTTTTTATGATATTAAAAAATAGACGGATAGACGGACAGACATAACTTCTATATAAAAAACATTTTTTTTTATATATTTTGATATATGGATATTTTTGTTATTTCTTCTTTATTTAGTAAGTTTTTTAATTTTTTGCGGCAACCCTGATATCAGAGAAAAACTCATCAGAAATGAAAAATACATCATGTTGGTTTTGCTTTATTGTTTTTGTTGTCGCATTCATCTTTATCAATGATCCGCGTGCACATGCGAACATTGTCTGCATGTGCACTCGTCGCTGTCTTATCAACGACTAAATTAAGAGCATAAGAAGATGTGTGAAGCAGGCTTGTCACATGTGGCGATTTCTCGCCAAACGTGGCGATTTTTAAACTTTTTGGCTACAAGGCGTTTAAAACAATTTGGCTACATGGCGATTTTTTGGCGAATTTTAACATAGTTGGCGATTTTGTTGGCTATTTTTACATACCGTTTAATGCTTTTGATTACGACATGAATTTTTCTTGACAGATGTTAATATCAAAAAATGTGATGTATTAAGTTTGGCACACATGTATCTATAGCCTTTTTTGTTAGTATTATAAGCTGGCAACCTTTCAATTTATATTATTGTTTTTGTATTATGCTTTTAATGTAAAGTGAATGCCATATACATATATGTATGTATGTACATACCAAGAATAATTAAAACAAGATTACGCATTCCGGTTGTATAAAAGTTTTTCTATCCGCGCATCACTTCACAAAAGGCGCGCTCTCAAAAAAAAAAAAGCAAAACGTTAACAAATAGTGTGGTTTGTATGAGTTAAAGAAAATACTAAAAAAAAACCTTTTTTTAAATTAAATTCACATAAAAATTTTAAATTTATTTCTTATAAGTATTTTCATAAAAATTGTAAGTAAAATGTATTCATTGTTTTAAAAGTTATTGGTTTTTAAGCCAATTTTATAAAACAAAGCACCCAGTGTTTATATATTATTGTTATAGAAATATTTTTTAAAATTAAATATCATATTTTCATTAATTTTTAATTTATTTTTTTTTTCATTAATTTTGGGTTTTCTTTGCTTGGAAAATTCAGAGAGTTCATGATTTAGGTCTCTTATTAAAAAAAAGAAAAATGTATACTTTGGGTCAATTTCATGTGTTTAAAAAAAAAAACCTTCGGTAATAAGCAAGCCTTCGTTGTTTTTTGTTAAAAAAGTGCTTGCTTTAACACATCATGATAAATGGAAACAATTGTTTTACTTAAACTTTTATTTACTTTTTTAAACAATCTCTATGAAATTTACATCTTTTACGTAAATAACACATGCTGCACCTCTTTTGTGCCTTCTCAAGAAATGTTAAATAACTTCAATTTCCATACAATGTTCTCCAAAGCAGAAGGTGGTGACGATTGCCTTGATAATGAAGTTTACAAACTTTAAACTTATTATTATACCCTTCACACATGTGGCAAGGCTATATATAGGTTTATCATTCCGTTTGTAATTTCTTCAATATTTATTGACCCTATAAAGTATATACATATATTCTGAATCCTTAAAGATAGGGAGGTCGATTTAGTTATGGCCGTCTGTCCGTTTTTTGTTTGTTTTTTTTTACACAAAAATGATTATATTTGTAGGTATCTATATCAATTGGGAAAAAAAAGCAAAAAAAAAAATTTTTTTTTACACAAAAATTATTATATTTGTGTTTTGAATTTTTTTTACTAATATACACACATAGATACATGTAGTGAAGGGTATATAAGATTCGGCATATCAGAATATAGGGCTCTTACTTGTTTTTATTTCTATTTTAATAAAAATCAAACAAAATATAAAAACTTGGCGATTTTTCCTATACTTTTCGCGAATTTTAACGATTTTGATAAATTTTACTTATTGAAAATTTTAAAAAATACTTTAAAAATAAAAAAAATTTTTTTATATTGTGAGGAAAAACTAAGAAAATGCAATTTTGGCGATTTTTGACATTGCGTTTGGCGAAAAAGGTGAAAAATAATCTGACAACCCTGGTGTGAAGTTGATTTACTCAATGCGCAATATAATATCAAAAATTTTTAAATCTTTTTAATCTATTGCTCATCTTATAGTTTTTTTTTTTAATATCTGCAACAATCGGCAAGTTTTATTTTAAAAGTTTTTGGTACAAAATTATTTTTTATGTTAAACACAAAATTAAAAAAATGTTGAATACAATTTTATTGAAAACTCAATTTTTAAGTAATCAAATCAAACGTGTTTATTAATATGGTATCAAGTTGTATTTAGTTTAGAATTGATTTTTATATGTTATACTTACACTAAATTTTCACGGTGAGTTAAAAAAAAATTCATGGCAAACGCGAGTTTTCCAAAGCAACACACTTTTTTGCTTTATCTCCACACCACCACATCATGTTTCTTATCTATGCGTTGGTGAAGGGTATTTAGGAATTGGCATGGCCTTGTTTCTTGCAACTTACATCCTGTCCCATGATGGTAAACGTTTTTGTTCTTTCGCATTCAAAATTAATTTGTGTTCCATTTACAACTTTTACAAGTCTAAGCGAAACAAAACGCAGTTCGAACAATATACATTTTAAAATAAACTTTTGGTGTAATCTAGCAATTTTTTTAAATTGTTTTAATTGTTTAAATTTATTCAATTATTATTGTTGATGTTTAAATACATATTTGGTTTTAACCAAAAAAAAAAAAAAATGCACTTTCCATCACTATTTGTTCAATGAAATCAATAGAAGGGATAACAATTTATGCTAAATGTCAGCTTTTTTAAAGAAGCTGCATTTTCTAAAAATTATTAACACAGTAGCTTATGTTAAAATTAACTGAGTACTAAGTATATCGTTATAACTTATGACATTCTTTTAAATAAATCATATACATGGTTTTGAACATTTCAAATTGTTGTTAACAAATTATGTAACAGTTATTTTCTTTCACTCTGTTTGTTGTATTGCTAAAGATTACCCCCATATTCATAAACGATTTATAAAGTTATCAAAGGTTTATAAAAAAGTCATAATTTGTTTATGAATATGGGGGTTAGCGAAAAAACAACAATTAACTTATATATATTAAACGTACTATTGCGACGTAAATAATATAAATCTAATAATCTTTACAAGAGTAAAAAGTTTAAATAATAAAATCTTCTTAAGAGCAGCTAATAAAGTGGTTTTGAGAAACATACTTATGTATATTTATACCCTTCACACACACACATGTGTCATTCCGTTTGT
>NDXZ01001634.1:0-24222 GCA_003055125.1 Paykullia maculata
TCAGTCAGTCAGTCAGTCAGTAACGTTACTCTTTTATATACATATATAGATTGACGATAAAAACAAATAATCAAAACAAAACCAAGAGAACAAAGATAACAGAAAATACAAGTAAAAAGTTTTGTGGATGAAATTATTAAGAAACAAATACACATACATTTTACATATGTATGTATGTATGTGAAATAAAATAAAACGAAAGAGAAAAACTAATAAGCCCCCCCAAATAAACAACTAAAGTAAAAAAGTAAGAGTGATGTAGTTGGCTGTATCGAATTTTGTACACCCACCACCAATGGAAAATTTTAAAACCTAAGCGGTTTATATTTAACATTTCGAGAGATAATAAGAAAATCTTCATATTTTTAATTTGGATAGTTTGAGACTAAGAACAAAATAAAGAAAATTGCGTGGCATAATTTTTCGTTGATTTTAATATATTTCTTTTACTATTCAACAGATTTTTCTTATGACAAATGAAATGGTCTAATAATCTGAAGTGTCATTATTTTTATACCTTTCACTTTAGGTGATATTCTAAATCCTTATAAATAGGGAAGTCGATTTAGCCATGTCTGTCTGTCCGTCTGTTGAAATCAAGTTTTCTCAGCCCCCCGATATTGCACGGACTCGTTTTTGGTATCAAACAATCAGAAAATTTCCTGAAATGTTTGCCACTGAAAACCAGTAAGATCGCTTTATAACTGACCAAGATATAAGCCAAAAAAGACGACTACCAATTTTTTTTTCCTGCGTAAATACACGTAGTGAAGGTTATATAAGATTTGGCACAGTCAAATAAAGCGCTCTTATTTATTTTAAATTAAATAAACTGACGAACCAATATTTTTAAACTAAACTTCTTTCCATGAATATCATAAACAATTTATAGAGTTCTAAAAGGTTTATAAAACTGATTTTGTATGTGAAATCTGTCTTATTAACCATTAATAAAGTTATAAATTATTTATGAATATGGTGGTTTCTGTTTAACGTTTCTTATCAATACCAAACTTTCACATTATTATTAAATTTTATTTTCCTGGGCTCCTCCGCTGTGTTACCATACGAACTTTTTGAAAATGATATTGTCATTGCTATTAATTTTTACAAACAACACTTTTAAACGATGACAAACATTTTCTTTTGAACAAAATTTAATAATATTGATAAAGTCAGTACCCCATATGGTTCCAACATTTATAGCAATGCTATAAAGGCCATTATGAATTAATTTTTATGAAACAAATTTACTAACTGCAATACCAAAATCACAGTTGCAGGTCTTTTTCAAACGACTGGTGTAATCTCATTAATTTAGTCTAACCTATGCGCCCAAACTCAACATTCCTTAATGCATCAATAAAAAATCTTTCATGGGGGCTTTAAATCAATTTTTGGATTTGTTGCAAACAAAATTACACACTAATATACCTACTTACCGCCCATCTTTTTGGTGGTGGCATAAAAAACCGACAAAAACATGTGTGCATGCTATATATGTATGTAGGAAACATGCAGCTTACTATAGAACATAACATAACGTCATGTGTTAATGTTGTTCTTGCTGCTGCTATTGCCTTCACAAGTTTCAACATAAAAATCAATATATTTTCTTGTAGTAGTGTTATTGTTGCTGTTTTTGTTTCACGTTCAAGTAATGAGTAAAGTGTGGTATTATTTCGTATTGTGGGTAAGTAAATATAACCCCAAAGGTGAGAATTCATTGAAATAGTCGGCAGAAACAGTAACAGCAATAAAAACAATAATAATAAATTAACAATAACTGAGGAACAACTTTTCTTACTATAGATATGTAGGTATGTATGTATGTACGTAAATACCTATGTATGTATGTGCATATGAATGTTTTTAAACACAGATACAATTTTCTTACCTTTTCCGGTCTTTGTAGAGCTATTTGACGGATTGACTGTATGTTGTCTATTGTTTTTCTCAAAAGTTTAAGTTGAATGTTAATTATACAAATTGTTTATCTCTCTTCACTTTGTTGTTATTTTGCGATTAATTTACATTAGTTATAGGTACCTGCGACTTGTTTGTTTAATTTTTTTTTCTTTGTTAGCTTTTCTTATAGTTGTTAATAATAATTTTTGTTAACAATTAAACATTTGTTCGTAAATCTTAAACAGGTTTTTGCATTCAGTCATAACAGTAATGTGTGTAGCACTTGTACCTATAGGTATTTTATTATTTATTAAATTTTAGCTTTAACTTTATTTTTCTACTTTTTTTATAACACACAATCAACTTGTGTATTGTTTTGTATAAATTTATTTTAATCAAGAATTTTTTTAAACATTTTTATACACACAAACCTATAAGAGGAATTATCTCTTAACAGAACTTTACACATCGAATACCGTTAACATTTTCGCACATCCGTCTAGTTGGACAAACTTTTGATATCTGAAGCAGATAATAAACAACAATTTCAGCTAAACATATGGCTGTAGTGTTGCCAGTTTGGTATTTTTCCTTAATTAAAAATATAGAGAAAATTCCTAATAAATATTTATATATGTATAAACAAATTTTGATAAATTGCTTGTTTTAATAAAATGTAGATGAAATTTGAATTTATACAAAATGTTTGAGAAAGATATTATTTAAATTTAAAGAAAATTCATTTTCCAATTTCATTGCTATTCATATAAAGTTTTAAAATATGACACATTTTTTAGATATTTTTTTTTATTTGTTTAAGACCCTGATAATTAAGATTTCGCTCTTTGTATAAACATAATGTTATATCTTATTGACGGTATTAGGGTACATTTTTTAAACAATTCTGTTCATGTCTTTGTTTAACTTTTGGCAACACTTTTAAGCAGTGGTGGTAGAACCACGATTTATTTGTTAAGTTTTTCATTGTAGCGATAAAAAATGGTTTAGTACGTTGCAGTAATTTAGCGATTTTTCTGAATTGCATTTCAAAATTGTTTAGGTCATGGATAAAAATTAAGTCTTTCTCGGCCTTTCATGGATAGTTGAATTTCTGATATAAAACATAATAAATGATGTTGATAAATTTGGCAAAGTAAATTATAAAGACCTGTTTAATGCTGTATATCCCTAATTTTTTCGTTATTAATAGTTGATATATTCTGTAACAATTTTTATATCAGAATGTTAAAATTATTTTTAATTAAAATTGTATAATATAAGTACGCATTCTATGTACATATTTATTTGTTCTGCTGCATGGTATTTATTGTAATGATTGCTGCGAACCACTCAGAATTTACTATCATCTCCAATTTTTGATACCAAATTATCGCTAGTTTATCTAAACTAGCTGCAAAAATATGTAAACAAAGAAAAACTAAAAAAATATTGTGTGAAAAAAAATAAATAAAAACATTGAACAAATAAAAAGTAAGAGCGTTATATTCGGCTATACCGAATCTTATATACCCTTCACTACGTTCTCTATGTGTGTAAATTGGTACATTTTTTTCAAAATACACAAACATTTTTTTCCCTATATAATCAATTTTGTGTTAAAAAACAAAAAAAAATTTTTTGCTTATTACTCGAAAAAAATTTTTTTTTGCTTATATCTCGAAAAAAAATTTTTTCGCTTAAAAATCGAAAATTTTTTCTTTAAAATATCCAAAAAAACATGTCTTACACACAAATATAATAATTTTTGAGTAAAAAAAAAAAAACTTAAGAAAACGAGGCGGTCGTCTTTTTATGCTTATATCTCAGCCGGTTAACAATGGATCTTGCCAGTTTTCAATACCGATTTTCTCAAAAGCATTTCCAAAAGTTTGATACCACATACAACCCTGGGTAACCTATGGGAGCTACGCAAACTTGATTCCAACATACACACGGACAGACGGACTTACTTTATAGGGTCGCAAATGAATATTGAAGAAATTACAAATGGAATGACAAACCTATATATACCCTTAACACATGTGTGTGTGTGAAGGGTATAAAAAGTATATACGTATACGTATTAATTGTCTTAAAACAAATAAGTTCGTAATAAAAAAACATTTAAACAAAAGATTCTAATTAATAAACAAAAATATTTAAATTTTTTTGGCATTTCTGTTTTTTATTTTTTGTTTCATTTGTCAACAAAATAAAAAATCAGCTGAACAGAGTTCCCACCTGCTCATATTTTGTTACAATCTGTATGAAAACATTTTAATATTTAATGTGTCACCCATTTAAAGCTGGTTTAATTTAAAACATACTTTATTTTTGACTATAAAAGCAAAAGAGTTAATAATAGGTTTTTAATTTAAAGTCGTTTTAAAAAATAACCGACTTTAGTTCATAACTATGAATACGGGCCCATATACGGTTGATTTATAACAATACACCTGGTGCTTGTTTATTTGGTAAGTCCTACAGTATCATACAACTCTGAAAAAGTGTTTAGTATAGACACATACCACAATGAATTAATTGGAACAAAATCGTAGACATATTTATCGATAACCGGACGATAACACTTATTATTAAATATTACGCTATGCACTTACAGGTGGCGCTTATACAAATGTTAAATAAAAAAAAGGAATAGTACAAATAAATAGACAAGCTTGAGGTCTTATTTGAACATTTATTTAAACAAAAAGGTAGACAAAAAAAGTACTTAACAGTTATAAAAGGAATAGTTTATTCTAGTAGGGATTTTGTAAGAAAATATACATTTTAGGGATTCACAAGCAACTTATGATATCACATTGTCTTATGTCCTGAAAATTTAAAATGGTTTAAGTTGTTTGTTATTGCTTTTCTTGTTTGGCTAAGGATAGTTTACGATAGCACAATAAACATAGCAGTCAGAGTCATATTATTTTGGGACACTTTTTGTATGAAAAGTAACTTAAACCATTTTAAATGATTAGGACATATGACATATGAGTGGCTTGTGAATCCCTCAATTGTATATACTTATGTATATATGTACTAGCTGACCCGGCAAACGTCGTTGTGCCAAATATATGCTTTTTTTTTCTTAGTTAGAAGCAGTACGGCCTAATTTTGCGTTTTTAGATTCATAAACTGAAAAGATTTAATAAAGTACCCTAAAAGTTGAAAAAGTACTTTTTCGCCCCCTCCCCTGTTAACCCGAATTTTCCCCTTTTTCTTACCTATTACTATTATTGTTAAACATTTTTATTTTTTATACTATTTTTTATGGCTGAAGGAATCCGTGTTTCAAATTTCACCCAAATCAATCTAGTTATTTACTAATTAAACGCATTTTCCCGGTTATCCCCCTTTTTGGTACTTTTTTAGTCCCCGTTTTAGTATCTAAATTTCTTTCTCAATTAGTTGTCTAAATAGTAGTAGAAGCTTAAATGAAGCTTTTCATGAATTCTATCAAAATTCAAAAAAAATTTTTTTTTTTTTAAAGTACAATGTTTAATATATAAGTTTGAATATCCAAAAAGAACCAAAAACGAATTCATATTTTTTGGAGATTTGACGAATACAGTTAAAATAAAATTTCTATGTTTATTGGTGTAGAAGTTTAAGGGGCCCCAAAAAAGTACCTAAATATAATTTTTACCCGTCACGCCTAGGGGGTAACCCTAGGCCCAAAAATTAGAAAAAAGTTCCAGACACCTGTCCGCTTATTTTTTGAGTAGAATACAGTGCTTTTTTATTTTTGTTTCTATCTTGTTTAGTTTTGAAGATAGAAGGTTACCGATTTTTCCCTCTTTTACCCCCTAAATATTTGAATTTCCAAAAATCCCTTCTTAGTGGATCTACACAACGGAAGAGGAATCCACAGTTCAAATTTCAAGTCTCTAGCTTTATTCGTTTGAGCTGTGCGATGATAAATCAATCAGTTAGTTAATTATAATCGTAGCTCTTTTACATTTTTAGATTAAAAGTGGGCGTGGCATTCAAAATTTCCAAAAGAATTTTTCCTATTATTCCTTTTGGACCATCAGAGTAACATGCTATAAAATACAATCATACATGCATACAAATTTGTTTCTTCTTTATATATATAGATAAAGATGTAAACTCCCAAATATATTTTAGAAGAATTTTTTACTTAAACAATTTCTTATACAAAAACTTAAAACAAGAAAATTGTTTGAAAAAAATTGCAAAATAAATATATACACCTAATTCTGTTTTTACACGGTAGATTGGTTCCAAAATCATAATAGCGCTCTTACTTGTTTTCAATATATATTTTTACATGAAATTTTGTTTTAATTTTATTGGAACAGGCAGTAAATAACAAAATTTTGGAATTGTTAACTCGCCCGAACTTTATGATAGTTTAATTTAAAAAAATTATACAATATGTATTTCACAAAATTTTTGGAAAAAATGGATTTATTTTGTAATTATGTTCTAAATTTTAAATTTTCGAAAATGAAAACAAAAAATCCAATTTAAACCGTGAACAAAATCGAAAACGTGAACACCCTTGGTAAAAATTAGGCCACGTTTCTGCGAGTTCATCGTATTCAATACTTTTAGTTTTAAAAGTTGATCAAATTAGATTCATGTTTTTTCTTCTTTTTCTTCTATTCGAATTGATGTTTTATATTTTATATGAAGCCAACTTTTTTTGTTGCTTGAAAACAATTTAAAAATATAAGGTAGAATGCAAATCTTGAACGAAATTAAAAAGCTTATAAAAACCTTATTGCATAAACTTACCTGGTTTTAAAAATCTTTTAAAAATACATGGGGTATTTTCTCTTCCTTAAAATAAAACCACCATTTAAAAATTACTATTTTTATATGATTTTAAAACTTTATTTTTCAAGATGAAAATAAACAATATAATTTTTTTTGTTTTTGTTTTTAATTTTACATAATTTCAATAAAATATTTACGATTAAAAATGACATATTATAGCTTAATTGTTGTTTTTGAAGAGTTTTTTATTTTTATTTTCAATTTTTTCTTTTTGTAATATTTTTTTTTATATGTATGTATGCATTTATATATTTTCTTGATAGATACCATAAGTTTTTTTTTAGTTTTTAATTTTTTTTTACCAAATGTTTTTTTCTTCTTTTTGTTAAATTTTGTTTTACATACAAATAGTTTTTATTTTTTGTGTGATAAATGTGTGTATTTTATATATCGCCAGTAGGGATTTTTATATATAAAAAATTTACAATTTAATGAAGTTTTCTTTGACTTTGTTTTTACATCCAAAATATATAGAGGGGCTTATGTCGAAAGATTTAAACACAAAATTTATAAATTTGGTTTTTAATATTTTTTTTTTTATATATTTATGTACGAGATTTTAATTAATTTTTTTTTATAATTTTTCTAATCAAATGCGAGCCTTATGTTTAGAGATTTTTTTTATTTTTTTCTTATTTTTGAAACTCAATTAATAACAACCGGAATATATATTTTTTTCCAGATGCGAAACGTTTTTTTTTTTTTATTTCCAAAATTCCAAAACTTTTAAATAATTATTTATTTAAATAAAACAAAATTATATTGAAGCTTTCATATGTCAGTTTGCAGTTGTTGATTTACTTTTCTTTTAATATTGAGTATACATTTATATGGAATTTATCTGGTTTTATAAATTTTATTTTATTTATTTTTTTTGTTAAAAAGAAATCAAATTATTAGTAGTTTATTTTTAATATATTTTTGGTTTTTCGCTATTGTTTATGACGTATAAATATTATTTTATAATTAATTTTAATTTTTTCCTGTTTTTTTTTCTTATATTTTGGGTAATCTTTTTTAATACTTAAGACTGTTTTAAGTTTATATTAAAAAAAAAAAATATTTATTTAGAAAAATCAATTTAAGATTCTTTAGATTTTAATGGTTTTTTCAAAATTATTTTTAATGCAAAATAAATATTTTTGTTTTTGGAATTTCGAAATCAATTATTTTAATTCAACATTTCTTGTGTCGTTCTTTATGTGGTTTTCTTGCTAAGGGTTTTCAAAAATTTTTAAATATGTCCAAAACTTTAAATTTCTAGTTGCTGGTGTGTGTTTTGACTTTAAAGTCTTAAAAATAATTTTTTTTTTTTATTAATTTTAACATAAATTTTTAGTTCAAATAATAAAAAAAACTTAAAGTATGCTTTAAGTTTTATTAAAAATTAAAACTTAAGATTTTAAAAAGGTTTTCTTGTTTTTATGTGTAAACTTTTTTTTGTTTTTAGTAATTTTCTTAGTAAATATATTTGGTTTTTATATATAAATAATTTTTTTGGTTACACAGTGCATGTTTTAAATACAATTTTTAAGTAGAAAAGAAGTTTATTTATTTTTTACGTTTGGATTTCCCCTTTAACGTTAGCAGTTGCTAAATTATATGGCAACACAAGCTGCGTGTCAAGTTAAAAGTACCGTTACTAATAAAACAAACCATATCGCTAGTAGCAGTAATGCCAAGTTTATAACTTTTATAGGAAAACATTCCATTGAGTGATGTTAACAAGATAAATCACTGTAATAATATAAACAGCATTAAGGATATTTATATATCGGAAGTTTTATTTTCCTTAAAAATTTTTAATTAATAAAAACATTCCTCACACTAAATGGCAAGTTGGAAAAGTTTTCAGAAAATGTGAAATATTTTTTAATATCTTTAAATCGCTTTAAAATTTTACTTAAGCACTGTGTATTTTTATATATTTTTTCTTCATTTTTTCTTGTTGTTTTGTTAGTTATATAAAAACTTTTGTTTATCCTAAATTTGTTTGTACTCTTGTATGGAAATAATTCCGGTCTATTGCAGTTAACTAAAAAATTTTCTTTTTTTTTTCTTTCTTTATATAACAAAATAACAAATAAAAGCAATTAAAATATTTTTATAAATAGTGTTAGATTTCAGAAAACTTTCAAACATACGATTTGGTCTTATATCTAAACTTTAGTTGGAATAAAATTATTTTTTAACACTCTAAAATGCCAAATATAGAGCGCTTTTTTGTATAAATGTTTAAGTTATTTTTTTCTAATTTACTTCGAATGAATAATAAGTATTTAACTACTAATATACATATAGAATTTTGAATATAATTTTGTTAGTAATAATTTTGTGGGTTCATAATTTAGCCAAACACTTAATTTTTTGTTCTTTTTAATTAAATATTTATGCTTTTGTTTTGAATTAATGTTGTTTTATGTAAAATGACAGTTTTTGTTAAAAAAAAACCCTTTTGAAAAAAGAAAGTTTTTGTTTTTAAAAACTTCAAGGTAATTTTACTCTTGTTTGGTTTTTTTAATAAAAAAAAAAATATATTTCTAAGCCAATTGTTTAATTTGTTGAAATTAGTATCTAAATACTTTGATTTTTTTATAAATATTAAATCATTTACAAATTGTTCTCGTATTTAAATAGTTCTTAAGATGTTTGCCATTTGTTTTGTTCTTAAATACTTTTTTTTTGCTTAAAATTTTGCTAATTTCTACTAAATCTTTCCGCTTTAATGCCAAATTTAAAAATTATAAAATATATATTTATGTTTTTTTCTCTTTTTTTTTTCTTTAAAAGAAAAAACTAAATGTCAGGAACGTTTAATTCCTTTTCATTACTTTCCTTATTTAATTTTATTTTTGTGTTAAAAAAAGAAAAATAAATTATCTTATTATATTTAAGTTTTTTTTGCTTTTGTTTAATACTTTTTTACTAAGCATTAATTATACTTAATTTTCCTTGACTTAATTTTAATATTTTTTTAAAATTATTATATAATGAGTTTTTTCACTTTTTTTAAATCTTTTCCAAGTAAGACTTTCCTAAAACTATTTTTTTTTTGCTATTGTTTGTTTAATGTGTTTCAGTGGAATTTTTTTCAGTGTATGTTGTAGAGTGTTAGTGTCTTCTTAGTTTATATATAAACCATAAAAATTCATACAAAAACTCCTCAAAGTTTTAAGATTTTATTTATAGGTTTTCCTTCTAAAATAATTATGTATGTTTTTTTACCATAAATTTATTAAATAGTTAATTTTTTTGTATTTTTATATTTAATATCTAAACCAGTTTTAGCCTTAAATCGTTTCAATGAAAAATGCTTACGACTTTTATTTATAAAAGACAATAATCAAATAAACTAAAACCTTTTTACATTAAATAAATAAGCAATTAATAAGTATTACGAAACCCCTAAAACCCCCTATAAAAATAAAAATTTGTTTGATTTTTCTTAACAAATTTTGTTTATTTTCTTTTTAACTTAAATTTTTGAATAATCTATAGTAGTTTTACTTTATCATATTTCTAAAGTTTATATGGTTTTTGTTTTTGATAAATTTGGTCTATTTAGGGCCCGTTTGTTTTTAAATTTATTTTTTTTTCTTTTTTTTCGTTCATTTTTTTAGTTAATTTTTATACATTTTCATTAAATTTATTAACATCTTTTTTAATATATTAAAATTTTAAGTAGTTTTTTAGTGTTATTTTTGATAAAAAATAATTCATTTTTTTTTTTAGTTTTTGTTTCATTTTCTTGAAGGCACTTTAGATCGGACGTTCTGGCCCTGGTTGTTGGTTGAGCGTTAATTGTTGTTCTTGTTATAGTGTGTAAATTTTTTGATCGAATATTGAACATAAAATATAAAAACAGTTTCTGGATTTGCCGAAAGAGTTTCGAAATGTGTTTTTATTCCAAAAATATTAACAAAAAATTTACTTATTTGGATAATATTTCAATAAAGCCGGTTATTTCAAAAAGGTTTGTGCTTGCCTTCATAACTATTGCCAAAACTGTTTTGAGGTTGTCAAAAATGGTGGTATTTTTTTTTATGAGTTATGCTGAATGTTTAGAAGTATTGGTAAAACATACAAAATTTGAAAGGAAGTCTTAAAAAGTTGCATTAAAGTTATACGATATACGTTGTCAAAATAGATAGTTCGTTAAAAATCTCATGTGAATAGATTATTGTTAGAAGATTTAAATGGAGAACTAATTAAGGCTCTCTACATACATAGAAGTTACGGAAAATATTTGTAAATACCAAAATATGGTGCCAAAATTATTTTTTTTGCATATTTTATAAAGTAAAGTCAAGGAAATGTATATTTTTTATTACAAAGACATTAATATTTATATAAATTAAATATACATATATGGGTTAATTTAAAGTGAAAATGTTATTGAAAGTCTAAAATTAAATAAAAATTTGGTATAAATAGAAAATTTATAGAAAATGCATTATGCATCAAAGAAGATCAAGACTTTAAGTTAAAAAAAAACTATGGAAAAAAAAATAATTCAAATCTGTTTAACCCTTATCCTGTATTCATGGGTCAAAATTGCCCAAACCGTTTTTAAACGTAATTTTTTTTACATACATTTAATTAAATTTTTTGAAAATCCTGTACAATTATTTTTTTTAGCAAATACTAACCAAAAATAGAAAATAGAGCTACTAGCTCTTTTTAAAAAAAATTACGCATATGTTATATGTGGGTCAAAAATGCCCAATGCAATTAGGCCAATGTTAAAAGTATAAAAACTGTGTAATAAAAAAATTTGATTTTGATAACGGGACTATAAACAGCAAAGAAAAATAAAAAACAATAGAAAGAATTGTTATTATTTCATTAATTCAGTTTATTTTAAAATTATTCAACTTTTGAATTATTTCAAGTTACTTTGAAATAATGAAACCTGAAGAGATTGGAGCTCTGCTAATACAATCAGATTTGGAGGAAGAAACTCCAAATGATACATCAAGTGAAGATGAAGAAAATATTGTCTCGGAAGTTGAATCTATTGATGATCCCAATATATCATCAGGTTTTAACGAAGAAAACTCCGAAACTGTTAATAAAGATTGAGCAGAATCAGCAGTATTCACCTCCAAAAATGTTAAATATATATGGCCAGAAACACAAGCAATAATGGGCTGCTGGCCCCACACCTTTTCCTATTGCTATAGCAGACAGCAAAAAGTCATTGTTTATGCTATTTAGACCAGATGAAGTAATAAAAATAGTTATTGATATGACAAATCTACAGGGTAAGAAATTTTAGTTTTCAGCATATCGTTGAAAATTTACATTTTTCAAAAAAATGTTCGGGTTGTAATACATTTGTTTGTAATAATCGTTCTGAAATGCGTATTACATACCATGAGTGTAATAAAACACAATAAGAAATAAAAAAATATATGAGTTTTTCATATTGGGCAAAATTGACCCACTAATGTCAAATGCATTATATTTTACAAGTACAGGATAAGGGTTAAGTGTAAATTTAAAAAGGTGCTGCCAAGCTTCAATATATATATGAAAACATTTTGCTAACATTATAGGTACTGAAAGAAAATTGTTAACAGCTAAATTACTTAAAATTTCCTGTTAAAAACGCATTCGAAATAAATAATTGAAAAATTTGTACTAAATCAAATTTCAAAAATATTAACTTTAAAGAAAATATTGATACTTTTCTTGCAGTTTTAGTGTTTGAAAATTTTTTAACATTCAGCATAAATCATTTGCAGTATTTTACATTTCCTTTGCGAACTAAAGAAATATGATAAACATCCTACTAAACTTAAAACTGTGTTGATGTTGGTTAAGAAAATCTTTTTCAATTTGCAAAATTGATTTTCCTAATTTTCATATATTAATAGCTTAGAAACAGAAAAAAAAATATTTGTTAAATTAATAGAATTATAAAATGGATTTCTTTTAATGGCAGAAATCGTAAGTGTCGTCCTGTAACTTAACATTGAAACAATGAAATACTGTTCAAAATGTGTTCTCAAACTAACCTAAAACCGGATATTTGTTTTAAATAAATATTTTATATGTATTAAATGAAACCTGGAAAAAGTAGGGGTTTTAGGGGGGGTTTTTTTTGAGCAATACTTATGTTTAATTTCAATATACCTAAATTACAATTTTAGTTGTATAAGGAAAATAATAATTAATAATTTATGAAATCGTTTAGGGGTTTTTTTTTTGTTTTTTATGATATTTTGTTACATATAAATATACACATTTCTAATGATACTTAGTTTTATATAATAATTATCATAATATTAATTTTGTTTTTTTTTAAATAAGTTTTTTGTTTTGTTTTATAATTCATAAATGCCTACGATTTATTTTTTTTAATACGTACAACTTTAAGAAATTATAAAATTAAAATTATTAAAAATATTATAACCAAGACTTTTCTAGGGTTTTAAACATTAAATTGTTTAATACGAAAATATTTTCCTTTTTGAATTGTAATAACGTAGAATACACTTTGAGTTTTATTTTTATTTTTTTTAAGTTCAATTTAAATCTGCTTTTATGCTCTATTTTTTGGTTAAAATTTTGAATTTTGTTTTTTAAACTTATAATTTGAAACTAAACTTTGTTTTTATTTGTTTATTTTTAATTTTTTGTATTGATTTTTTTTTTTATAGTTTATTAGGTTTTTGAATTTTGTGTTTTTCAATTTTATTAACATTGTTTTAATTATTATTGTTGTTATATTTCTTGTTTGGTTTCCAGCAGTGGTATTTACTAATTAACCCTTAAATATGTGCTTTGGTACCAAAAGGGCATATGGCGACACAATTTGTTAGAATAGATATTAATATTAAAAAAAAAAAAACAGTTTAAAGGCTTAAGAATAAGAAATTCAAAAATAATTCATCTAATTCATTACAAAACTAGATGAAAGAAAATTATCAGCATTTAAGTATTTCACTCACAAAAGCTCGTTATTGTCTTGTTTCGCAAGTAAAACGTGCTTAACCTCAAAGGATTAATTTTAAGAAAGGAGTTAATTGGAAATTTATGGTTGTCATATGCAATACAATATAAGTTTAAGGGTTAATGTTACTGTAAATGATGGCGTAGCTTCACGGTCTCATTTGCTACGCAAAGAATTCAGATTTTTCAAACTATAATTTAAGGCAGATTTTGTTTAAATTTGTTGTTGTTTTGTTTTCAGTTTTTTTTTTAAATGATAAAAAAGTTTTACAAAACTTAAGAAACAAAACTTAAAAATAAATGTTTTATAAAAGCCAAAAATATTGACTTAAAACTTAATCATTTCCTTAATTTTGGATTTTAATTTTTTATTAATTTTTTTGGAATGATTTTTTTCAAAGTTTTTTTTTTTTTGGTTTTATTTGTTAATCTTAAAGATAAGGCGCGAAGGTGCTTAAAATAAGCTTGTACTTTTTTTTTAGTGATATTTATATATATTTTTTTAATTTATTATTTATTTCCACTTCGTTTGTTCACTTGTTCAAGTTTGTTCTTTTAAACATATTGATCTTGTTTATGTTGTTATTGTGGTTGTTGTTAGTATATGCCAAAAATTCCAAAATTTTGTTTTTGTGTTTTTTTTTTCATATAAATTTTGTAAAAATTTCGTAATTTTGTTGTTTTTGAGATTTTGAGTTTTTTTTTTGTCCTGGACTTACACCGAGAGAAGATTATCCAAACATGGCCGAGAGTTATTTTTATTTTTGTCATAGTTTTTTTTTTATCTTTTTAGGTTTGTTTATCCAAAATGATTTTGTTCTAAATTTCATTGGAGCTTTTGAATTTTGTCAATTTTATATGTGTTTGTCATTTGTTTGATTTTCTTAACGCGTTTTTTCAAGTACAATTTTTTTTGTTGAAATAATTAAGAAAAGGAAAATAAACTTAAAATTTAAAACTTATAAAAAAACTCAAAAATTTAAATATTCTTGGAGTTATTGCCGAAATGTTTTTTTTTTTTTTTTTGGTTTTTATATTTTGAAAAATGTTTTTTATATTGTTTGAAACGAAAAGGTTTAAAAGTTTTTTTTTTTAATTTTTTACAAAAATGCTGCCTGTAAATTATAAATTTTTGTTTTTATTTCCTTAGAGTAGTTTTTTTAATAAATTTATAAAAGAAAATTAACAAATTCACAAAAAAAGAAACTTTCACAAATTGCTTTACACCAAAGGTTTTTTATAATTTTTTAACCAAAATGTTTTTTTTTATATAATTTTTAAAGCCTAAATTGTTATAATTTTTTGTGGTTTACTAATATAATTATATAGGAACATTACCGAAAGTGTTTTTTACAATGATTTTTTGTTTGTTCTAAACCTAAAATGTTTTTTAAACCCTTTATAAAGCAAATTTATGAAAATTTCTTTAAAGGAAATTTTTTTCTTTTTATTTGTTTAATTATGTTTATCCAAAATGTTTAGTCCAAAACACATTGACCGAAACATTGTTTTAATCGAATATAAAACCTTGTTTGTTTTCTTTTTTGCAAAAAGCGTTTATGTTGTTTGGTTTTAATAGCGCTTTTTGCGTTTTTTGTTTTTATTACTAAAATATGTTTTAGTAAACTCAAGTTTTTTATAGCCAAAATTTGTTTTATTATTCCATAATGTTAAAAAGCCGAAAAGTTTTATATCGAAACTTTTTCATTTTTGTTTGTTACCTCAAGTTTTCTTTATTTTTTTGTAAAATATAGACCAATTTTTATATTAAAAATTTTAAATTAAAATTTTTTTTAAAATAATCAAAATATATTTTATTGGTGCATTCTATGTTATTGTTGTTTTATGTTCCATTTTTTTATGTAAATTTTTTTTCAAACGGAAAAATTAAATTATTCCAAACGTTTTTTTTATTAATTTTAAACTATTTTTCGTCATTTACTCTGTTTATATGTTAAGAAGTAATGTTAAGCTAATTAAAATATGTTAAAAATTATGTTTTTTGCGGTTTATTTTTGTGTTGAAGCCTACAGTCTTTTTGGCTTTTTGGGAAACTTGGTTGCACTGAAAATTTTCTTTTTCAAATGACAAAAGGTAATGCCAACCAACTTAACTCTTAAAAAACATAATTTCTAACAGTTATTTTAAAATTTACTTGATACTTATTGCTAAACTGAAAAATAAGTAAGAAATGTGTGTTTTATGGATAATTTAATTAAAAAATATCTTTTTAAAAACCTAAAATTATTTCCCAACGAAAAAAGAAAATTCAACTTAAATAAATTATATATCATTTTATGGCTTAATAGTATTTTATGGCTTATACATATTAAATTATAATTTATATAAGGTTTTTTTTTCCTTATTTGCTGTATGTTTAAGATTTCGATTGGTTGATAGTATTTTTTTTAAGGTTTAGAGGAGTATATTTTTTAATAAAAAAAAAAATCAATTCTTAGTGTTTAGTTATGGGATTTTTGTGTGTAAAAGTCTTTAATAAAAGCTTTCCATTTTAAAGAAAATTTGTTTATATTGTAACCAATATTATATGGTTTATTTTTTTTTTTAAATTATTTTCTGATATTTGTCTATGGTACTATAAATTATTAGGGTTTTCATTTAGTGACTGTTACTTTTTAAAACATAGTACAAATTGTTGATATATATGAGTTGATGTTTTTATTATTATTTTTTTCTTTATAATAAATTTAGTAAAAGATTTTTAATTTGTTTTTGTGGTTTTTTTTTTGGTTGTTGTTAATCTTACATTTAAAAAAGCTGCTTAATTATGTCTATATACGTAAAGTTTATCAATTAATTTATATACTTAAATTATCGTCTAGTTTTATTTTCATTTATATGTAAGTAATTTTATATAATTATGGAATTGCTTTAACAATTTCTTAAAAGTTTTTTTTTTCTCCAAATTTTCTAGTACAAATTATGAGATGTTGAAGCGTTCGAAAAGGGGAAAAAAGACATTTTCTGTTGCATTATTGTTTTGGTTTTTAATATGAAGTGAATTGTTATTTTTTTTTTTTATATATATTTTTTAATGTAGTTTATTATTATTTTTATTAAAAATATTACTGGCACTATTGTTGACAACTTAGGTTTATTGTTTAATTTTGTTTGTAAAAATGTTTAAAACTTAAAGTTTTTAAAAATATCCAATTAGTTTTGTTGGTTTATAAACTAAAATTAATCAAAAGCATAAAATCATATTTACATTTAAATATTTAAACATTTTATTTTATGTTTATTATTTAGGTTTTTATTATTTGTTGTATCTTTAAAGTTTGTCTAAAAGTTGTTTGAGTGTTAAAATCGGTTTTGTATATAAAATTTTTTATATGAAAAGAGTTTAAGCTTAAAGAAATGGACTGAGGGATTTTTGAAGTCCTTTAGTTGTAATGTTTTCTTAAACAGGGTAGTACCTAAAGTTCTTAATCTTAAGAATATTAAATACAAGAATAAGGATCCCCTAGAATTTTTTCGGTATGGAACTGGTGTATTGAAATTAATTGCAAAGAATTTAAATAATTTCATAATTTAAATCTTGTTATGACCATAATTTAATGCTTTAACAAGTTGGCTATGTATTGTTTTAAAAGCCTTAAAGTTCATTTTAAAGTTAAAGAAACTTGCTAGAATCTTTAGTTTAAACCCCAAAGAATTCCTACAAATATTTTTAATTAATTTTTCTACGAATGCACTTCCTATTCTCCTTTCGCTATTAAACTGCATCTTATATACTCTACCTCTTTTTTATTTTAAAAAAATATTAACATATTAGTTAGTTGTTATGTTTTTAATTGGCTCTCATAAAATTTGTTAACTTAATAAAACATTTTGTATTTAATTAATAAACTGAACATTTTGTTGGTGGTTTTAAAATGTAAATTATAAAGGTTTTCTTTAACAAAAAACTTGGTAACATTTTTTCTGTTAGTTTCAGCTCTAAAAACTCTGTTAGCAAATATTCTTTGTATGGCAGCAGCATAGTTTTGTATGTATGTGTATGTGTTTGGTAAATAGTTTCTAACAGAATTTTTATACAAAATTAACAGAAAACCCTGGTTTTTGGAACCCTACCATTTTGTCTCCTCTACAGTTTCTCAAAAAAGGCACACAGGTTCCTTGGTCTATTGCAAATGAATTGGCGTTAATGATTGTTTTTATTATTATTGGTTGTTTTATATATATAGTTTTAGTTATATGTATATATATATAGACTATTGTAAAATATAAAATACCTAAGGCTTTTTTGTGTTGTTATATGTTAATATTTTAAAAAATGGCTGGTAGGTTTTTGTGTTTAATCTTATTTCTTTTTCAATGCTTAATTTATTTGTATTTGTTTGATTTTATTTAACTTACCATTACTTTTTTTTTAAGTTATTGTTGTTTTTTTTTTAAATATATGTATGTATTTGTTTTAGATTTTTTTTTGTTTCGTATTATAAACCTATATATATATATATTAAAATATCTGATCACATTTGTTTGCAGTCTCTGTTTTTTATGTTTTATATATTTTTAAAAAGTTGTTTTTTACTTTTTATTTTTTAATTATATTTTTAATATAATTATTTTGTTTTTTATTTAAGCTATATATTTAAGAAACTAATTGTTTGTTTCTTAAAAAAAAAAAAAAATTAAAAAGTTCTAAAGAAATTAGTATAACAAGTTACTCGTTGTTTTTTTTCTTCTTCTTCTTCTTCTAATAAATCGTAGAGTAAATTGCGTTTTTCGTTTGCTTAATTGTTGTTTTAATGAAGCAAAATATCTGTTTGTTTTTGTCTAACGATGACCAAGAGTAAGGATTTTTATTCCAAAACACCTTTGCAAATAGGGAAAATTGTTTAAAACTAAAAGTTTTTTTTTTTTGTTAAAATTCAACTGGGCTATTGTTTTTTTTTTATATATTTTTGTTTTATAATATAAATTCATTTACTATGGCTGGTTTAATTTTTTATATTGTAGTGGTTTCTAATCAAATCTTATTTGGCAGAGAAATTGTTTTTGTTTATCGTTTAGAGGCATTTAGAGATTTTCACTTCAACTTCAGATATATTACAATACATAGTTAGTTTTAAACATAAAATTTATTTTATGCCAATTTTTTGCAGTATTTATTTGTACTAAGTTTTGCTGGACGGTGTATTTTAATTATTCCCCGCTTTTAACACAAGGAACAATTCAAAAATACACACACAATTAAATTAAAAAATATAAATCACTGGGCTATTGTTTGTTTATTTTTTATTTATTTAAATATTTTTTTTTTTTTTATAGTTTTTAACTATAATGGCTATGGTAATTTTTCTAAGTGTATGTGGTAACCAAAATTGTATATATTGTAATTGTTGTTGTCGTTGTGATTGCTCTAAACCTTCTTTTGTTGTTGATTTTACCTAAGTATTTCTCTTACTTGTTTATAATATTCTCTTCCTATGTGGTGGTTGAACTAAAGCTTTTTTTAAAAAAAAAAACATAAAAGCTGTTGTAAAAGGTTTGTAGATGCTGCCATATTTTATAAAATTTAGGCAACATGTTAAATAACGGCAACTTAAAATATTTCCCTTTTCTTGCAAATATTTTGAAATTAAAATCTTAACTCTTAAATTGTTGACATTAGTTTTTTCAATGTTAACGCTACAATTTTTTTTTTTTAGATATTAATTACTTTATTTTTAAACAATTGTTTTAAAATTAGTTATGAAAACAGAAATATGTTTTAAGTAAGTAAATTAAAAATGTTTTTATCACTTATTTTGCAGAAAGACGTTGTTATGATATGATTCATTAATTTGCTTATTTATTGTTGGCCAAAAGGTTTGTCTCTCTTTAAAATTCTTTTTTGTTTTAATAATGAAAAAAAAAAAAAATATGTAAAAGAATGTTGTGGTTTTTAATAAACTTAACTTGTTAAAATTAAATAAAATTTCAAAACATACATCTCTTTAAAATCATGTTTAAGCAAATAATTTTCAAAAGAAAATTTTTGTTTAAACCTGATTTTCTAAGATTATTTAATTATGAAAAATTCTTGTTATTTTTTTTATATATTTTTAATATAAAAATATACTTTTTGAATTTTTTTTTTTTGTATTTGACTATAAAACTTTTTTTTGTTACTTTTTTTGTTTGTTTTATTTTCATATATAAAAATTGTACTATAAATTATTCCGGTTTTTATATTTTAAATGCTTAGAACTGTTACAGTTCTAAACATTTATTGACTATTGCAACTTAATTGGTTTCGAGTTTTTCTTTTTTTTTACTAAAAATAGTTAAAAAATTTAACTATTTTTTTTGTTTTTTTTTATATAAACTTAAAATTTGAGGTTAAATTGAAAACTAAAAATGTTGTAATATTTTTTATTTGGATTTTTTTTCTTATTATTATACAAGAAAAATTTTTTTAACTGAGGATGTTTAATATGTTAACAAAAAAAATTTTTTCTATGCTTTGTGAAATTGTTTAAAGACAAAACTATTTTGGGCAAAATAGAACTTTAGAAGTCCGCATTATCTTTAGCCCATAATTGTTTGTAAAGTCTCAAGTAAATAAAAGGAAAAAAATTTGTATATATATGTATAATAAAAATACTTTATTGTTGGTTTGTTTTAAAATAAAAATATCACATTCGAGTTGCGAATGTTTCCCTGGCTATTGTTTGTATGAAATAAATTCAAAAATTGGCATTTTGGTTTTTGAGTATTTGGTTTGTTGTTTGCTTCATTTTTAGTTTCTTTATAAAGATTTTTTTATTTTTTGAAAATTGTTGATTGGTTGTATGTTAATGCAACATTTTCTTTTTTTTTAAATTTATTTTTCAGTATAATGTATATATATCAATTGGATTTTATTTGATTTATATTTAGAATTTAGAAGCCAAAATTGTGAGATTTTTTGTTAAAGAAATAACTATTAATTTATTTGGAAAACTGAGAGTTTAAGATAAAAGAATTTTTTTTACTTTGGGTATGAAAATTTGTGCTTAAAACATATTTAAAAACGTGTCAACGTCAAAACAAGATTTTACGTTAATTGACAGCCAGCCCAAGATCTACACAAAGATCTAAATGTGCCATCGTATCTTAAGAAACTTAAATTCCATTAAAATCCATTAGTTTATAATAGATTAAACAGTTGAGATCATATTCGATTAAAAACGCTTGATACTGGCAATTTAGGCCAGTAACAGGAGGTAGAATGATAAATTAAAACAGCAACCATGGATAGAAATTTGTCGCTCAGCATTGGCTGTACTCAGAATTTATATGAACATTTTTTTTTATATCAACTATGATAAGTTTAAATAAATTTAAATAAATTTAGATTGAAATAATTGAAGAAAACCCTTAGAACAAAAATTTTCCTCATATTGTAATCTCATAAAATTTTTGGGCGATTTAACAAACAAAAAAAAAATATTTTTTTCAAGAACTTTTGGCATCGGTTTATCGTAATAATCAAAGTGTTAGATCTCCTTAGTCCTTTGAATATATGAAGACCCAAAAATATATTTATTTACTTCAAAAAATACGCATTTTTCAATATCTTAAAGAAAGAACTTTCAAATGTTTTTCTTAAAGTTTGCAGTTTTGGGGATAATCATGCGAAAAAGAACACCCATATTTAAATACAACTGTGAATTAGATTTGTGTCTGTACCGTCACCCATATTTAAATACAATAATATTTTTGTAACAAATTAGGATTTTTTTCTAGTTAAAAACACAAAAATATGAAAAATATTAACCCTTAAGCTATATTTATAGCCAGCAGATCTGGCAGCTCCTTTTATACCCAAAGCTTTTAAATTTCTTACTTTTACACTTCAGAAAAAAATTGGATAAATTCAAATTAATAGTTATTTCTGTTGTCAGATGTTCTGTTGTTTTGTTTTCAATATTATTTTCTTAATTATTTTTTAACTTAAAAAAAAGTTTTTTTTTTAATTTCTTTTAACTAAAGATGTTTAATTATTATTTTTTTTTTCGAAATAAATCTTCAAAAATTGAATTAAATTTTTTTTTAAACCAAAAACCATGTTAGAATTGTGATTTTAAGCGGAATGTTAATCACAATTCTACTATTGCAGTTGAAACTTAAAAATGATAAGAAAATATAAAAGATTTTTTTTATGCTGATGTTATTGCTACCACCACTGTTGCGTAGTGGAACTGTTGGCGTGATTATATTTTTGTTTTTGCGTCCAAATAAGTGATAAAAAGTATTTTTTTTTTTTTATTAATTTATTATTTCATTTTTTTTTTTTTTTGTAAATTCAAATTTTCAAAAAGTTAATTTTGTTTGGTAACATTTAAATCGAAATTTTTTTGTAATTTTGAGTAAAAATTTTGAATCGCGTTTGCTACTAAAAAAACGCAATTGTTCATATATGCATTGACATACATACATATGTATGTATGGGTTAATTTATTTTGCTTGTATTTATCGAAACTTTGTCTAAAAGTAAATTTTTGAAAAGCTTTTTATATTTATTTTATTTAATTTCTTTTATATTATTTCCAAAACTGCTTTTTTTAATTTTGTTTTATTCCATTTTGTTAACAAAATGGAATTTTTTTTAAGCAATTTGTGATCAGACCTTTAATTTTATTCATTAGATAAAATTAGGATGTGTAATTAACTAAAAGTTTTATATGTTTATTATTTAAAAATATTTTTTTTTGAATCTGGTATTTTAAAGCCAACATTTTTATAATTCTTCTTGATATATATGCGTATCGACTTTGTTTTATTGTTTTTAATGAAAAATTTCATTTCTTATTCAGGTAAAATGTCTTAATTCCCTGGTATGATTCTATCATAATTTGTACTGTCTTTGAATGTTGTTGGTTTTTTTTTTTGGAAAAAAAAATTAACAACTTTTAAAAAATTGTTAAAAAATCTATTGTTTATATAATATTTTTATGTTTTTTTTTTGATTCAGTGATATATTGTTTATTTTTATTTGGTTGTGTATTAATTAATAGGTAGAATGATAATAATATAAGTAATGATTATATGATTTGAGTTTTTTTTTTTTTATAAAATTGGCTGATTATATACATAAGTTTGAAATTTATTTCTTTTTCAGATCTTTGAATTCTATATTGTATCCGCAAGGATTTACAAAACTCTTTAATAATGCTGCTGAGTTGTGCTATTTTTTTTTGTTTGTTTAAGAAAAATTTATTTTCGAATTACGAAAAAAATTATATATTTATCAATCTTTGCTGTGTTGACCTTATTGGTCAACCTGATTCTAAGGTTATATCCGGTTTCTGTAGTTGTTTTGGCTGGTTGTTTTTGTCTGATTTTGTTTTTAATGCTAAGAGCTTTTTGGGAATTTTCTTTAAATGGAAAACTTGTATCAATAACCTTGAAAATATTTTCGGTTTTGTTTGTTTGTTTTTTTATTGTTCTGTTTAATTTAAGACATTTAATTTAAAATTATTATTTTATTTTATTTTTTTTGGTTTTCTGTTAAATATTTATTTTTCCTAAGACTTTTTTAATCTTAGCTTTTGCATTTATTTCAAATAAAAATGTTTTGTTTGTATTTCTGTTACTCTGTACTAAAGACGGAAATTCTTAATATATTTTTTTTTACTTTTGCTGTTGTTGTTTTTTCAATACTTATTTGCCTTGTTTGGTTGTTCGTTTAAGCGAACTGATGTTAAAAACGTGTTACTTTTCGGCTATAAAGTGGCTTTTTTTTGGATATGAAATTTTATAGTGTGGTATTTTGTAAATTTGATTTTTTTATACATATATACTTTATAGACACATACATTTTTTTTCTTAGTGTAAACTGCATTACCATATTAGTGATAAAAATTGCTTAAAAGTGCTGTGATATTTTATGTAGAAAACTTAATAAAAAATGATATAGGGCTATTGTAAAGACTTAACCATTAAATCAAGGCAAGTAAAGAGATGTTTAGTATAGTTAAGAGATTAGCTTTAAATACCCAAGGAGAAAAAGTATATATTTTACAACAAAAAAATTAAGTTATTTATGGCTATAAATTGCATGATAATTAAGGGCAGCTTTAGCTAAAGTTAACCATAAAGTGACCTTTAACTTCTTTCATTATCACAATTTTCATTAAAAATAAGTTTAAATTTTATAAATTTCAAATATGTGTGGCAATATTGGTTTCTGTTTACCACAGACAACAAACATTCACATAAAAAGTGGCAGGTGTGAAAAATTGAAAAAGAAAAAATGTCAACTTTAACTAGTACAGACAACCTTAATTTAGCCAATCTAATAATAAAAGTTTAAGTATTTTTATAAAAACCATAAATTTTTTATCTGCCTGCTAACATCTTATCTTTTACTATCGGTTTGTTGTGAAAACCGCCCTTAGCGTAAAAAATTTGTTCTTAAAGCTTAAAATTTTTACACCATTGTACATACCCAAGCAACACAGATTGGTCGTAACAACGTCAGTACGACGTCTAAAGCCGACTCCGGCCGATCTATTTGACGTCGTACCGACCACGCTACGACTCAAATTT
>NDXZ01001652.1:6314-18230 GCA_003055125.1 Paykullia maculata
ACAAAGGACACGGAAAAACAAAGCAACAAACTAAAAAACATTGCTATTAAAATGAAAAAATTTGTGCGAAAATATTATGTAAAATACTCTGTACTACTCTTATACTAGACTACATATACAAACATACATATTTACATGCACGAGACAATTACACACAAATGTACAAAGTACTTTTACAACATTGTGTAATGAAAAAAATCTAAAAAACATCACCAATGACAATGGCATATAATGACAACGAGATCAAGAACAGCACTGAGCATCAGAAACAATGACAAAAACTGAAATGACAACTACAGTTAAGAACACAATAATTCTTGTACTTTTGTTTGATTCCTCACTTGGAGGTAACCAAAATCAACGGGCTAACGGACCAAATGTCTAAACTGTCAGTCAGCATCCATTTAGCTCACTTGTTGTTGTTGTTGTTACATTTACAACGCTAAACAATGACAAATAAAATCCTTTTAACATCTCCTTTGTATATATGTATAAGCAAAGTTTTACTTTTATCCTTAAAAAGAAATTACTACGCACTGAAAAGACTAGCAAAAGTTTAAGCAACAGCTCATGCATAAACTGCAATAACTTAGAGCAAAGATGTTGACAATGATTTTGTAACATTTAACTTTCTGCTTTAAAGTAATAAAAATTAATATATAAGCGGTTTTTACTCTTGGTGATTATTTAAAAACTTGGTTTATTTACTTCGACTTTTAACTAGCAAGCGTGAGTGACTTTTTTGTTTATATTTTAAACCAGATAAAACAGCGCCGACAGCTGATAAACTAGTCGACGGAATTTTGATTGGTACATATTAAGGCGGCAGCTCTTAACGGCTTCAAACTGATCGACTTGTTTTTCTGACGATCAGCTGTCTCTAATTTGATTTATTAACTATGATTTATTAACTACGAATTTTGTAGTAGTTTTTTACCTACATCGTGGTGGGTTTTGTTTTCATACATTTTGTTGTTGTGTTGTAGTAGGTTGTGTTAATTAACCTAATCTACAATACTTACCAAACCTACAAGGGCACTTAACTACCAAGAGTGAAAACCGCTATAGTATTATTTGTATGCTTTTAATTGTAGTTTTAGTTATTTTTCGACAATGTCAATGGCTTTAGGGGCTGAGGTGGGATGTTGTTATCGTTAACTATTTTAGTTTCTTATTTCTTGTTGATAGTATTAACTTTATTATAACTTTATTACTTCTTGTTGATAGTATTTTATTATGTTCAGAAAAAAATAACCTTGAAGTTAATAAAAATAACTTAGAGCGCTATATTTGGTTGTGCCAAACTTTATATAACCTTCACTACGTGTATCTATATATGTATGTACTTATATATTTACATGTCCAAAAGGTATTTAAAGTCTTAGAAAACTTAATATTTTTATTAGATACATTTTTGTCCATATAGATTTTCGCCCATATCATTGCTGATTCTGGGCCAATTAGTAAAATTTGTTTCAAATTTCTTAAAAAGGCAACATGCGTTATTTTTGCGTTAAAAAAAGTTTTTTTTTTCTTGCTTTTATTCCCAAAGAAAAATTTTTCCTTGTAACCACCCTAATGTATAAAATCTATAGGGTCGCAAATGAATGTGCCACCTGTGGTGAAGGGTATAAAGCTGTACTTACTACCCGGAAGTGGTTGTTGTTGGTATCAAAATCATTTGATTTTAATCACAGCTGCCGTAAAGAGAATTGTATATTCATGTTTCTTATTTCTTTTCTTTGAATTTAAAATTGTTATTAAGATATATTTATGAAACAAATAAGACTTTTTTCACATCTTTTAAAGTTAATACATAAATTAAATTTCCTAGTAAAATATAGCAACACTTTCAAGCTGACACCAATTCTGCCATGAGTTTGAGTATGCTATACACTAAATTAAATAGGTTTAATCATAAATTTTTGAAACAGCACCAGTCGATATTTGGTGAATTACTAGACGTAATCACTACTTTAGTAATATTATTTTTTGTTCGAAATTTGAGAACCTAAAGTCAATCTGTTATCGGACATGAAATGCCTATTTGCAAATATTTATGGATATGGGTCGTAAATCAGTAAAATTTCCATTGAAATTCTAAAACTCAAGGAACTAACTGTGTTTTAACTTGGCTTTTTGCGCATTTTAAAACAGGATTTTTCAATACAGAAAATCGTAAAATTATTTGTTACAGTAAAATAAAACGTAAGATACACTTAAATTATACATTCTTGCAAAATGTATCATAATACATCTTAAGTATTATTTAAACATAGTGTTAAAAATAGAATCAGAAAAAACTCGTCAAATTCTCAGACGCCATAGTGAAGTGCCCTTTTATTTGCAAACAGTTCTTCTTACCACAAAAACATTAAATTCTGTTGTGTAAGAAATAAGTTGATAAGACGTTGGTGTTGCTACAGATTCATATTATAGAGTCACTAATGTTTCATATGCATCCAAGAGTCGAAGAACGTTTTGATAAGTTATTTATTTATTCAAAGGGTTTAATAAATTTGCCTGTAATTCTTAATTTATATAAAATTTGTTTTAATTGTAATTGAAAAACTTAAATTAAGAATCGGTATAAAACACAATTTCACTTTACAAAACAGCAACTCTTCTATACGTCTGTTATTTAACAGGCTAAATTGAGTTTTATTACCAGTTTTGCTATAACTAATTGTCGTAGTGTTTAATTTAATTCTTTATGTAGAAGTTTTTCAATAAAACACAACTTAATGTTTTGTGTAGAAAGAAATTTAATATCTTTCGCGTGGCAAAAATTTTAATTAAATCTTTATTTTAAACGTGTGTTGTTGTTTTCAAAAGTCCAAATGGGAGTTGGTTTTTGCAGGCACATCTTTATTCTAATCTATACGCTGCTAATTGTACAATTTATTTTGTCCACCAAATGTCCTTTAATCTACATACTTAAGCACATGTGGCAAAACATAATGCAATCATTTACTTTTGTTAAAAACCAGCAAATCCAAATGTAACCCATGTGTAATATCTTTGTCTTGTTCTTCAAATCTCCTCATTCTTCGTACTATGAAAGCGTATGTTATGCGACAAAGTATAAGAATGTGTAGATGGGTTTGTAAACAAAAATTTTAGTAAGAACAATCACATTTAAATACTAAACATACAAACACACATGAGAACACAATCACTCACTCACCCAAACGAGTGAATGAACAGTATAAAAGTAACAAACACTCTAACGGATTTAATGAACAAACATGCAGTTGTGTGTTTTTGTATTTATGTTATATAAAGAAACCTTAATGGCATTTCAATTTAGAAGTGATGACATTTTACTATGATGCGTTGTATTTTAGTTAAATGAGCAAATGTTGTTGTTGTTATTTTGGTCTTAAAACTTTAAATATACACGTACATAAACTTATTTAAGTTGTATTTCTTTCCCAGTAAACATTATAAGAAAGCAATGGATTTTTGTTGTTAAAATATTCTTTAATTTTTTTTTTCAAGAAAAAAGTTTTTGAAAAATTAAAGAATCGCGTAATAAAATCTGATTTGTAAAACTTCTAAGCCATAAACCATTGAAAGTAAAGCTTTTCTACCTAAAGTTTGTTCACATACTAGAAAATTTTTTTTTAATTTTTTGTCTTTCAAATATAATTTTTAATTTAGAAATTTTTAATATTATTTAGAAAAGAGAAGGAGAAAACTTAAAACTAATTAAAATTAAATAAAAACAAAGAATTTAAAAGGAGTGTACTTTACAGACTTGACGCAAAAACTGCAAAAGTATTTTCCAATATACCTTTACTTATTGAACTTTAAATAACTGTGCATCTTGGGTATTTATTACCTTAAAATACAATGAATGTAAATTGTAATAAATTAATAGAGAAGTCCGTTAACAATGAAATAAAAAATGTTTAAATATACACATTCATATTAACACATGAAAACTACATGTAATTCAAAGACATATGGCTCACATATTTGTCCTTAAATTACAAAATGACTGCTTGCAAGCAATTTAAAGGAGCCAATACTTGAATACAGAAATGCAAATTTATTTCTTTGGAGAAAAAAAAATTTTTTCATGTAATTTTTAATGCATTCTTTATAAATTAAACAATTATATCTTAAAAAAAATATAAAATTTTTATGAATAAGTTAAGTATAGTAAATAACTTTTAAGTTCTATGGGGACTTTATTGTACAATAAACAGTGTTCTTCCAGAGATTCGCACGCTCTTATTTAACCGAAAGCTTTATATTTTTATTAAAATGTTTACCCTTCGTCTTACACATGTTTCGATTGTCACAATCGTGACCAGACCCACCAAACATTTTGCTGTTTTTTAATTAAAAATATTATAGTTTTTGATATTATTATGTTACAGCAGCTATTTTTAGCCCTTTTAATAATTTTAAATCGTTGAAAAATGAACCGTTCGTTATACACATGCCTCGATTGTTACATAAGTAATATTTATATTATAGCAGGTATATTTTACCTTATTTTGCATATGTTTTTTGAACTACTTAAACAATTGTTAATATTACAAAATTAAGTAGAAAATCAAATAAAAATAAAAAATTCGTTTTGTTTCTACCGCCCTTATTCTATAGTGTTTATAAAATAACATGCAGATATTTGAGCTAAATTTCTGAACAGCTGAAAATGAAAATGTCCTTATAATTATGATTTAATTCACATTTTTATCGTTTTTATTTTAAACACTAATAACTAACAACATTTTAGGAGGGTAACTAAAGTTTCAAATCTGTAGCTAAATTTTTAATACATTTAAATTAAGTTTAAACTTTAAAAAGGTCTGGCCGGACCCATGTGTATGTTGGAGAGGGTTAAATTAATAAAAAAATTAAATAAAAAAAATAATATATTAAACGAAACAAGTTTTTTAACTTAACTATACTAGTAAAGAACGTTTTGAACAACAGTTTGTGGTAGGTAGTATTTAGTCAAGCTCAGCACCGCAAGTCTAAAGTAAAATCATGCAAACACTCTCAATGGGTTAAAAAACTTAATAATTTTAAAAAAGTTACATATATAATCTTATTCGTTTTAAAAATAGTTTATCGAGTTTTTTCTTAACATAAATTCAATTGCAAACCTAATATGGCTAAAAATAAAATAAATAGATTTTTATGTTAAATTAAAGGGACAACTTTGGATAGTTGTTACACAATTTTTTGCGCATTATTATTGCAAGAATTTAAAATTATATGGCACATTTACGTTTTTATGGTAAATACAAAAACTAAACTTCAACGTATCTTTTACAAAATACTTACTTTACAGTTAGACCAACGAACCTGTTTTAATATTTCTCGTTTAGTTAAAGAGTTTAAATTATATATAAACTACATCTAATTCTAACAGTAGTTGATGATAAAAATGCAATTACAAATTTTATAAATTATTGTTTGAGTTAATAAAAATAAATGATAAAAACAAGTTTTTAAATTTAGAAAAGAAAACAGTTTCTTTTTTGAAGAAAATTTACGAAAAATTCTCCTTTTTTGCTACATTTTTGCAAATAATTCTTAAAAGAATACAGCATTTTAAATCACTGCCCATTCGGTATGTGTTTATGCAATATATGTTTATGTTGCTTAAGTAAAGTAACGTTGACTTTGGCGCCATTAAAGTTTTTTTTTTGAGGACTTTAATATAAATGAATGTTCTTTTGTCACGCAATCTAAACAGCAATGACTTACGACCATTGGATAAGTTGTTATAAAAATACTGAAAACAAAATAAAAGTTTTAATTTTAAAAACATTGAAAAAAATTATTTTTAAGAACATTTTTTGTCAAAAAATTGAAAAAAAATTGCGGTTAGAAAACAATAAGCGACGCTACTGAAAATTTAAAGTTTTTGAAATAAGTATGTATAAATATATATGTTAATGTTAAATCTGTGTAATAGTGATTTTTACTACTGTTGAAGGAGCAAATGATATAGAAAACATCAAGAAATCCGTACTGCCAACAGGAAATCGGCCATGATAACGATACACTTTCTATATGAGCCACGTCCGATATCATGTCTGTCATAGAACACTGGGCCCTTGCATGTGCAAAAGAAGGACAGAGGCAACTGAAGTCTTCCATCGTTTCGATGTCCTCCTAGCATGACTTGCAATCGCTTTTCTCCACCATTCCCATCCGGTGGAGATTTACTCATAAGTTTGAGTGTCCCGTCGGTACACCCATCAACCTATTTAATTCCAGTTTCTTTAAATACGGGATTTCCTTTGTTCTATCCTTTTCACGGTCACCCCATAGGCTTTTAGTTATTTTTCCAACTGTCTCGTTGTTTCACAGTGTTTTTTGCGCAGCTGTCCAACTCGGCTTTCGTTGCAACGAAGTGTTTCGAGTTCTCTAGGTGTACTGCCTGATGTTTTCTAGCCCTAATTGCCAGATTATTAGCCCGTTCATTCCCTATTACACTGCATTGGCCAGGTATCAATATGATCCGTTATTGGTCATGTTTTAAGTAATCGTTAATTATCAGCTTGCGTTCGAATACTGTCATAGATTTGGTTCTAGGTCTAAATTTTGCTGGTTAGAAGAAAAAAAATGTTCTTAGTAAGGATGCCTTAAATATTTGACCAAGAATTTTGGATATATTTTTATAGTTTGGTACAATGTGCATATGCGACTTTAAAAAGTTGTTTTCAGCCAGCACATACAATTAGATATTAATATAAAGGTAGCAAAATCTGTAAGGATTAATGATATTAACTATTTTTAAAGACGCAAATGATAGGTTTTTTAACGAAATGAAAAACTATTGCATTTACTTCCTATCTGGGTAAAGGGAATAAAAAAATGTTTTTAGTTTTTATAAACTAAAATGTAAAATATGATCTTTAATAACCTTTAGACTTAGCAGGATGGTGCATCATGTCACACAGCTTATCAAACAATTAATTTAATCTGCCGTCTTGGTGATGTCAATTGGTTTGACCCCTTTGAATTTTTCTTGTAGGTAGCCGCTAAAGATTTAATTATAGATAGCAAAGCAAAACTTGCATTATTGCAAATAAAACATAAAAAATTTTTTTTTAAATGTTTTCTCCTGCTTTAAAAACCCCTTAAAATCTTTTAAGTCTTAAAGCAAACTTCAATGGCCATCCCTGTTGTTTTTCCTTTAACCAAACAAATTCATAATATTCTTCTTTATATAATTTGTAAAAAAATGTTCCTTTAATTAATATAAATTTATTTGTTTCCTCTTAATACCCCATTTTTCTCCCCCAAACCAGCAATTGATGGCAAAATCGATAACGGGAAAAAGATTTATTACAAACTTAATATTAAGCTCAACATACAGACTTTATTCTTTTTGATTCTTTGCCATTCCATATCTTTTCATGCCATTTAGTATGGACGTGGGTAAAAACTATAAAAACTCAAAGTAATTTTTTTGTTGCTGTTCTTTGTGTTGTTTGTGTTTTTCACTTTTTTTTTTTGTTGTAATACATATATTTTTTATTTAATTCTTTTTCCCTTTGTCTGGGATTTTATGAAGACATAAAAGTTAAAGCTTAAGTTGATTCTGTTTCCTCTATATTTTGTTTAAGTTATTGTTTTTCCTTAATTTTTCGTTTTTGCTTCTATTATTGTTTTAGGTTTTTTTATTGTTGCTCTTAAGTGTTTTTATATTTCATTGTTTAAAAAAACACAACAATAATATTATGTGCAAGAAATTTTTGTTTTTTTTCCTGCAGACTTGTTAATTACATTTAGAAGGAAATTTAAAAAGTTTGTAAATATTGTGTTTAATGGGCAAATTAAAAATTAAAAGTGTTTGAGTATTTTTTTGCTGCATGTGTACGTTTTCCTCTTTTAAAGGACAGACGAGTGTTGTAGTGTTTTTTTGAATTGAAAGAGAGTGTTTAAATTACTGACAACTAAACATGAGTTGAGTGCTTAGTGTAATAAAAACCTTTAAAATTTACTCTATCTACATGACGATATGTCTATTATACTCCATTAAACATTATTAAATAGTAAGAAGGTATGACAAAAGTCAAATCAAATGATATAAATTTGTTTGTGCGTTCGTATTTGAGGCACGATTTTCAGTGTCAATCAAATAGAAATTTTTACCCTTGAATTAAATTAATTGATGTTCAACTATTTTTTTATCTTAAAACCCATATGTGACACTCATTTTAAAGTAAGGCTATACGGGGTAAAATAGAAAAAAATATAGAAAATAATTATTCACAAATAGTAACAAAAATCGTATATAGCTTGTTGTTATGGCTAAACAAGGATATATAAAAGGCAGTAGATAGTAAACTTCACTTTTATTGTTTGTTCTAATATATCTTTAGCATTAGTAAATCCTGTGGCTTATACAATTTACCATAAATATATGTTCATGTCCATAGTGTCACTAGTAGAAAAACTTTAAGTTACATTGTACATATGGGATACTATTTCTTTAATCACATGCATTTTTTTGTAAATTTATGAATGTCAGGCGCTTCCGGCTATCTTATGAAGTTCTTAATTGTCTTACCGTGGGTTTAAGCTACTTGTTTAATATATTTTCAATTCCTCTTCGTCCGTTTTTAAGGTAATTGCTAATTGCGAACAGAAACATCAAACTTTTACGTGTATAATATTAGTAAGCGTAAGATATAAATATATAAAAAAATCTTACCGAAAAATATTGAAATTGGAGAAGAAAAACCATAAACATACAAATTTAAAAAGCATTACATTCTACTCTTAAAATAAGCGGTTCTTTTTTGGGATCCATTGTAACTACTAAACAAAAAAACATAGAAATATAATTTAAACTTCGTTCGCACTCCTCCAAAAAATTTGATTACATTTTTGGTACTTTTAGAAAATTTAAACTTATGGGGATGAAAATTTAAATATTTCGGTACTTTCTTCAAATAAAATGTTTTTGTAATGTAGTGTAATCACTCACACACATAACATACCTACAATAGCGTACAGTCAATATTATGAAAACTGACCACACACACACTGACACTGACTCACAACACATGACATACATTACTACTATACAAAACACTTGACGCTTACACAATTGAACAATATTGTAACTTGCAACCTAACCCAATTACAATAATGTGCAATAGTGTAATACATTTCATATGACCAATGTGCTGTGTGAAAATAGGGACAAGAGCAAAATAGATTAGGTAAGGGAAAATTGAAGCAAGCTGATTGGCTAACGATCAGTATAACAGTTATAGAATAATTAATGTAAAATAGTATATAAGGAAAGCATTTTTATAAAATAAAACAGAATTAATCTAATCACAATAAGAGGCTCTTTAGCCAACGTTTTTTTTTAATTTTCAAATACAAACAGCGGCTGTTTAGCCATCAGTTTTGCGGCGTGACTCGCCTTTATAATAAGTTAGAACTTAGGAACTCAAAAAGATTTCACTACAAAGTTTTTTTGTTGCATTAAATTAAATAATCCTCTCGTATTATTACAGTAAACTTTGACAAAATTTATGAAAAGGTTTCCTTAAGATCCCATTACATCAATTTGATAAAAAAGGGAAAATTTTTTGGTTAACTGGGGCGAAAATTATTTTTTCATCTTTAAGGGTACTTTTGTACGGTTTTTGAGTGTATGAGTCTAAAAATGTGCAATAAGGGCCTATTGATCCAGACTGAGATAGAATATCATATAGCGGGCGAGAAAGTACTTTTTTGGATTTTTGGGTATATTTTTTTATTAATAAATATGAAATTAAAGCTTTATTAATGCGACAGCAAATCATAACAGGGTAGCCAAAAAAGTACTTTTTCAACTTTTAGGCAACTTTGTGCATTTTTGACTTAAAAAGTCTTGAACAGAGAAATTAGACCCTATTAAGATGGGAAATCGTTTATGGTATCGAAAAGTACTATTTAAACTTTTGGGGTCTCTTTTTAAATTATTTGAGTCGATAAGTCTAGAAATGTTAAGAAAAATACAAAATAGTTAAATAGAATTTGAATATTTTAATATAATTGAAAATGTGAAAATGATGATGCAGGTTAAAGCTAGTAATAATTCAAAAGTTGAATTACAATATGATAACACTTTTTGAGACAATTAATTTTAGTACCCTTCTGGCTTAAGTTTATTTTTAAATTTTCAAAGAAATGTAACTTTTTATTTGTGATAATGAGTGAATAATAAATTGAGAAGTAAGTTTTTGCCGACACTAGCTGCGTGGAATGCATTTTCGAAACCAGCTACGGTTTTCATCATCAGCACTCTTGGATCGGTGATTAGTGTTGGATGTAAATATAATTTATTTAACTCACAGTTTATTAGGAAATAAAAAAAAACTTTTTGTTTTGCCGAAGTTATGAATTTTATAAGTATTAAATTTGACCTTTTACCTTTTTAATGTACATAATCCTTAATCTTAAATCCTAATAGTCGCATTCGGTTGTAATAATTGAAACTTATTATTTGTTTCAAATTCGCATAAGCATTAACCAAAGTCTAGCGCGTATACTTAATATTTATTTAAACAAATATGTTTGTTTCAAATTAAGTATGCGTAAAGCGTAAAGATTCAATTTTAAGGAGGACATTGTGTAAAGTATCAATTTTCCTGTTTTTTAATGATGGCATTTTGGCAATATCATTTGTTAGCAACTTAATTTCCTAAAATATGTAACCTCGTGCAATTACCAAATAATATTTTTTACTGAGAGCGTCATTTGCAGTCTTTAATCTAACTAGTGAATATAAAAAAAAATAAAATAGAAAATACATATTATTTCTTCTAGTTGCATGTGTTTTAAAAACTTTACAGTCTTTAAATGTTTAATGTTAGTTTCAATTAAAGAGGTTTTTACAAAAACTAAAAAAGTTTCTAATTAATAAAAAAATAATATAAAATTTATATAAAATATGGTTTGCGATTAACTTGTTTAATGAACTAAAATGATTTTTTTTATTTCCAATTAAATTTTTCCCAAATATTTGAAATAACTAAAATATTTGTTAAAAAAAATGCCCAGTAATGTAAATAGAAATTCATCTTAGATTTATTTATTCTACTATTATATTTATATAAATAAAACCCATGGACACTTAATGAAAAACATTTTGAAATGTTAAAGAAAAACACTTGGCCTTAATTTGCTTTCGAATGCCAAAATATCATAAGCTATCTTTAGAGTATTCAACATAATAAAAACCAAATTGGAACAAAGCCAAACTAGTAGTATTTTATAAAATGCAAATGGAGCAAAAATGCAATAATATTGGTGTTTCTCAAAAATCACGCTATAAGTGTTAAGATTGATGATATTCAAAACAAAGAACATTTATTTATAATACAGAATAAAAGAAATGAATTGGAATCTGGCTAATTATCACAGATATAATATTATTAGTGGCTTATATTTAGGGATTTATTTCTTTCCATTGCCCATAATATATTTTAATGATTAAATTAGCTGCTTTCTGGCGCAGAGTTTGCTACAAACCGAAGATAATTCAAATCAACGCATTTTCTAGCAAAAACCACGCAGATAGAAAACCATCAGTATTGCTTGGTCATATGTATTCTCTTGTTCAAGATAAAATACTAAAGGAGACTTTGAAAGAATTTTTGGGAGAGCGACAACTTCCATCGTGTTTGCCTACACTTAATCAAAGCTAAGTGTTTTTTTGTGGAGATGGTAAAAAAACTCTTTCTTAGAAAGAAACAACCTCAGTATAGCTGGCCTGCGTAGTAAAACATTTTGAAAAAATGGATCTGTGACCCCTATGTTAACTTTTATTAATAAGAGAAAAAAAAAACTCGTAGATACATATTACTTAAACTTATAAATTCACAATTTTAGTGTTTTAGGTTATCTACAGTATTTACTAATAACTATTCTTATTAA
>NDXZ01001659.1:384-11104 GCA_003055125.1 Paykullia maculata
AAAAAAAAAAAAAAAAAAATTAATAAATAAATAAATTTTTTTTCTACATAAAAAATTTGAAAAACTTGTTTATTTGTAAAAAAAAACTCGATAAAAGGTTATATATTTTATAGAAACTTTTCAATAAATAAAATGTGTTATTCCTATTCTTTTAGAAAATAAAATTTTTTTCCTAGCAATTTCGAAAATTTTTCGAAAAATTTTCTTTTTAGAAGATTATTAATAAAATTTATTATTATGAAATTATATTCGAATTATATTCTCTTACAAATAATAATATTTTTTCTTTGCCAAAAAAATCTTGCTAAAATTTGTTTTAGTAACGTTAGAGTGATAGAAAGAATATTAAAACTTTATCTTAAACGACTCTGTACAGTTTGTTTAACATTTATTTCCTTTGACCTTTATAATTTTATTTATATTTTATATTTGTTATAAAAATACACAAAACATAAAATGTGTTTAGCAAGTGAAAAAACTGTAATAAATGGACAGGCTTTTAAACAACAACATGCCCTGGAAACAAATACATTTGTTGTTTTTTTTTGTTGTAATGTGTAGGTGTTGTTTTAGTTACAGGCATAAATGATTACTTACATATAAACTTATTTTAAAATGGCTAAACTTTAATTTAACTTAATTTATTTTTAATGTTTTCTTATTCTTTAAATAGGATTTTCTGATCCCTACTGCATGCTGGGAATTCAGCCAGATGGTGGACCACCCTTATCGCCATTGCCATTGCCACCAACACCACGCGCTTTGTCTGCCGATATGAGTGCATTCGACAACAACGCAAGCGATTCACCGCCACAACGTAAGCATAGTTTTCGTTTGAGTTTTAAACGTCGTGAGGGGAGTAGTCGCCGCGAACAACGCGATTCATTGGGTGGTCCAGTGCCAGCGAAATTCATTTGTGCCACATCAATCAAACCGCATACCTTGACTCCCAAATGGAATGAGAAATTCAAATTGTAAGTACTTTTACATACACACAAACACATACATACAAATTTGTGATGGTGAAAGACACGTACAAATATGTTTAAAGGTGGCATTTACTGAGATTTAAGCGAAAGAAATTGTATTAAAATTGTATTTGTTTTTTAAGGGAGGAAGAGGGATGCTTATTGTCATTTAAAAATGTATCAAATTTTGAGATGAAAACGTAACTTTTACTGTAAATGCTTTGTTTTATGAATATTCTATAGCTTTTTAAAATAGAATTTATTTTATTAAATTAAAAAGCAAAATCTATAAAAAACATTTGCTACGGTTTCATCTTCAGCACTCTTTGATCGGTACTACTGCTGTTGTATGTAAATATCATCTATTTAACTCATAATTTTATATTTTTAGTAACTGGGATTTCTCCCCTAACTACTCTATACTAATAATATAAAATTGTGAGTTAAATAGATAATATTTTCATCCAACACTAAAATACCGATCAAAGTGTGCTGAAGATGAAACTGTAGCTGGTTTCGAAAATGCATTACACTCGGCTTGTGTCGTACTCGATTTTTCATAACATTCTTGATTTAATAATCACATGAACTAAAGCCTAACGATATTAATTGACATTTATTAAAAAATTGTTGTTAACCGAAAATTAAAAATTATAATGGCCCATAATCGTAGTCAAAAACAAAGTGTACTTTAAGAGTCGCAAAGTACACTTTAGTAAAAAGTAAAAATAGGTGACCTAAAACACACAGTCAGCAGGTTTTCGCAAAAAGCAGCAGCCCGAATCACTTCTCATAACTTTTTAATTTTTTATTAAACTTTTGTTGTCTTTTTTTGGGTTTTTCGTTTCTATTTCATTATTTTATAAAAAAAAAATACAAATAAATATTAAGGTTTGACACTTTTAATTTTTGTTTTAATATTTTATTTTTCAAAAATATTTAAAATCAGCTGCGCAGAGTTTCCACTTGCTCATATACTGTTTTGATTTGTATGAGAACATTTTTCTATTTGATGTGTCACCCATTTAAAGCTGGTTTAATTTCAAACATACTTTATTTTTGACTATAATAGCAAAAGAGTTAATAATAGGTTTTAACTTTAAAGTCGTTTTTAAAAAGAACCGACTTTAGTTTATAACTATGAATATGGGCCAATGTTCTTAAAAAATGTATTAAAAATAATAAAAAAAAAAATCCGGTTTAAATTTTAATTAAAAACTCCATATACGAAATTGTTTCCAATTTTTTAAGAAATAAAATGTTTTTCATAAATGCTGAGTTGTTGTTTTTAACCCTCCGTCATACACATGGATCTAGCCAGACCTTTTTTAAAGTTTAAACTTAATTTAAATGTATTAATAATTAAGCTACAGACTTGGAACGTCAGGTGTCCTCCTACAATATTGTTAGTTATTAAAGTATAAAACAAAACTGATAAAATTCAAATTAAATTAAAATAGTTAAAAGAACACTTTGCTGGTCCCCCATATATTTTAAATTGAAAAACTCACAGAAAAACTAAATTTTTGTAGGCAAAATGTTTAAGTTCAATGTATCAACAATATTTAAAAAAAATATACTAAACTTGTTTTAGCTGTTCAGAAATTTAGTACAAATATTAGATATTTATTTTATAAACACTTTATGCAAATTAAAGAACAGGGTGGTACAAACAAAACGCAATTTTTATTTTTATTTGATTTTCTATTTAATTTTTTACTATTTATAATTATTTAAGTAGTTTATTAAGCATATGCTAACATTAAGAATCAGGTAAAATAAAGCTGTTGTAATATAAATAGATTAAAAAAATTTAATATTTTTCATATAAATACATAAAAATATTTAGCGACTCTAGCCAAACCCATGTGTTACAAATGTGACAATCGAAACAAGTGTATGACGAAGGGTTAAGAAAGAACATTTATCGAAATTAAATTTTAAAATACATATTAATTCGGTATTTTAGTAAAATGTTTCTATAAGATTTTTTTACCAATCAGGCCAAAAATCATTTTTTTTGCCTTAACAAAATCCAATGAAAATCTTACGACTTGTAAAAAATTCTGAAGCCAGCTTTACCAAAAACCATTAAGCAAAATTCTGTTTCATTCACTTTTGCCAGAAGATAAGTGTCAATTATAAGGATATATTTATCCATTTATCGGGATAAATGGATTACGGATATGATTTTAATATTACTGGTTATCTTTCACATATTTGTACATATGTATGCATTTGTGTATTTATAAATGTATGTATGTATGTACATGCATACGTTTTTCATGAGGCTGTGAGGCGGGAAGTCTTCAAAATATAATCAGCCTATAATAAAAAACATGCACGATTCGTCTTTGCCGCCTTCGCAGGGGGTGCCAGCATTTATTGTTATTCTTTTGCACCAACTTGTTACTGATCTCCCTTCCATAGAAGTATAGAGTTCCTCTATTAAAGGAAGTGCCGGATTTATGCTACTTATATAAAGCTATTTGAGCAGATATTTATTTGTAATTTTCAAAATGTTGCCAATTTTTTGCTTTTTAGTGCGAATATTTTGAAGAAGTCTACTAAATGCTCTTAGGAAGTAAATAAAAACAAGATTATTTTCTAGTACTTTTCTTAATTAAATCAGAAAAAATATGTAAATTTAAACTAAAATCTAATCAACAACTTCCTACGAACAAGAAATTAATGAAAAAGTGTTTGAATAATTTTTTCCACTTTAATTTAAAAACTGCGTCTCAATAACACTTCCAATCTCCTTCGAGTGGTGCTGGTTTTTTTAAATTTTATTCATTAATTTTATATTGTATTTTGGTTGTAAAAGGTATTAAATTATTTAGTTTGTGTTTACAATAATTATGACTATTAAACTGAATTACATTTTTTTACATTGAGTTTAGTTTTTTTGACAGCTTTAAATGTTCTTTCTTTCTAATTTAAATAAATAATTATATGCATGTACTTTGTAATCCTGTTTATTTTGCATTATAAAGTCGATGAGAGGTAGCTGAAATAAATAAAAAGTCGAAACAATTAAAAGTGATTTCGTTTGACTGTGTCGAATATTCAACACCCACCAGCAATAAAAACAAAAAGTATAATAATGTTTATCATAAATGTAGCAACCTACGCCTACTCTTTTACAAGAATATTTAAGTATGAAGTAATTTTTCAAAGTTTCGTTTACATATGTATGTATATAAAAAAATTAAATCTTACATAGAAGGTGGGCGGACATATTATAACCACTTTTTTAATAATGAGTTTAAGTTTAATAGTGTGTTAGTTAACGATGTTCATTTAATAAAGTAAAAGAAATATTTTGCTATAATTTTTCACTTAACAAACAGATACGAGTTTCATAAAGTCTCTTTAGAATTTACTTTTTGTATTAAAAAACTACTTAATATTATATGTCTGTCTATTAAGGCTCTATTGCTTTTTGTGTGGGCCCTTTCAAATTTCTTTTTTAATATTAAAATGCTGGTCAACACAAACATAAATGTTTTTTGTCAAAATAAATAAATAGTAACTATGTAAAAGTTAAAATTAAAACACCACCATTTTTTTAACACGCATACACACACACACACAAACGCATTTAACTTTATAAATAAAAATAACAAAATTTCCATATTTTTCTCTCTGCCTCTCTTTCTCCAATTCTCTTGTTTCTACTAACCTTTTCATTTAACTACGTAAATAACATAATTATCTAGTGACATTGATGACATCAACACTGACACATTTCACTTAGACATCTGGGACCATGACGATGAGAGCTGTGTACTTGATGCTGTATCACGTTTAAATGAGGTGCGCGGTGTACGCGGTTTGGGACGTTTCTTTAAACAAGTCTGCCAGTCGGCACGACAAGGTTCACAGGATGATTTTCTTGGTTGCGTCAATATACCAATTGCCGATATACCCAGCACCGGCATGGAATGTTGGTTTAAATTGGAAGCACGTAGTCAACGCAGCACAGTACAGGGACGCATACGTTTGAAGTTGTGGCTATCGACGCGTGACGGTCAGGTTGGTGATGGATCCTCTGCAGCGGACCTAGACAATAGTAGTGAAGTGCGAAATATTGAACAGTTGCAAATGGTTTTCATGAAACATGAGGTTGTCACACATGAACCATCGTGGACATGGAGTGGTGAATTACCGGGACCAGCATTGACCATATTACATCAGATGGCAGTGCAAGCGGATTTGGCGGAACTACATTGTGCGGTGGCAAGGTGCGTAGGAAAAGAAAAATAAATTCATGCAATTGCGAAACCAGCTGTTGCGGTAGCGAAGTTTGTTATTATTTTGTTTAATTTTTCTTTAAAGAATACATTTTCAAATCGTTTTGAATAATTTGCTAGGAGTTTTTGAAACCGTGGCAGCAGAAACAGAAAAAAATTAAATTTTATATTAAAAATAAACTTGAAAAAATTCGGTATAATAAATAAGTTTGACTAAGGAATAAACCTTAATTAAAAAAGAGCTTAATTTTCCTTTTGTGTTAAAGTCTTCTACAAATGCGAAAAATTACTAAAATAAATATAACAAATTGTTTTTAAAACACAAATCTTATTGCATCTGCGACGTTATATTTTTTTAAACTAACGATTTATAAAATTTGCTAAATTTATAAAAAAAATTCCATTTTAATTCCTTTATTCCCCTTATGCTTTTTAGGTTCGTTGCAGCCGCCAAATTAAATCGAAATACCCCCTTAGATCCCAAATTTATGCATCGTCTCCTCTCTGAAGTCGAAAAGCAATGGAACACTTCGAGCCAAGAGCATCTAACACGTGAACTCGAACAATGGTTGGCTGAGGCTATGAACGGTTTCGTTGAACGTTCTCTACATCAAATACGACGTCACCGTAACATTTTCCCAGCCCTTAATCCACCATCGCTTATACGGCTGGAATTTCTTTTGCGCTGTTTGGGTTTGTTGGGTTCAATGCGCGCATTTCGTGTTGTGTGCCCCTTTAATAAGGGGGTTCGGGGTGAGGTGGTTAATGCTTTGCGAAAAGGTTCAGTAACATGGGGACAGAATATTTTAAAAGAAGCTCAAAATCAATCGAATCCCTTAGCTCATTATGTAACAACATTAACGGCCGATATACAAATTGGACAATCTTATTATCATTCGTTGTTTGACAAGTAAGTGAAAAACAAAAAGAAAATCTTATCATTTTACATAATTTCACATTCATTGTGTAGGAGAGGTCATGACTGTTTACTTTGAAAAAGAAAAAAAAAATCTATAAAATCAATTCAAAAAAAAAACTTTGAACTTTGTTTTGGGCACGTGCGACACAGAAAAAAAATATCTTTAAAGAAAAGATAGACAAAGACATAATTACAAAGTTAATATAAAGACATAAGGACGTATTTATTTCCTGTTACCACCATAAAGATTAATAAATTTTATGAAGTACTTCATCTATAAAAAAGGAAAGACAATTATGTTTGTTTTTTGTACTTAATGTGTTACAAAATTCTAGTCACATTATTCATGAACAAACACACTCACTGCTAAGTTTAAGTATTAACGGCTGGCATATTTACTTATTAGCCATTAAGTAACTAAAAACTGAGAAATTTTTCTTAAGAGAAAAATAATTTCAAAAGAGGGGTATAAATTTGAAAAGTAAGCAAAAAAAAATAAATAAATAAACAGATTAAAAATGGCCGGCTTTAGTGCAAAAACATGTTAAGAATTCAAATTCAAACGATTAACACTTCAGCTTGTAAAGACCGTTAAAGCTATATTTGGTGGCAATATTTAATTAACAGTAAAAGAAAATAAAATAAAAACAAAATTACAATTTTTTATTTCTGCCCTTAAATCAATTCTAATATTGGGTCAAGGGTTTAAGCAATATAATCATGAGGGTTGTCAAGTCATTAACATTTTTTTATCATTAAAAATAAATTTTACGTAAATAACTAACATAAACGCTTGTTATGCTTTTTTTTGCCTTTAAAATAAATGCAGACAATTGTTTAAAATTTTTAAACATTTTAACGAACAAAGAAATAAACCAAAAACTGTACCAAGTGCAAAAGCACGAATGCATTTTCGCAAAAAAAAAAATAGCCTAAAGATTAAAAATTATATAAAAGCCCTCCATAACTTTCCTTATTTTCTTGCCTTACATAATATAGTCTATCACAGAGATTAATGTTAAAATTTAGTTTGGTCATGTTCTTTTGTAGTAAAAACTAGTAGCTCATTTAGTTACACTTACGATAATGAACTCAGCACACTATGAAACGCATAATAAAATTTTAATTTAATTAGATAATGCAGTTAAATGTTCCTTTGTTAAATCAACTTCTGATTTAAGATCAAATGAATTCTGATTTAAGATCAAATTTTCAGAAAGATCGCGACGAACTGATTATAAACGCCAATTAAGGTATAACAACGCATAACTAGAACAAAAATAAATGCTAAAAGAAAATGTTATTTAAACTAGCAAAGAGCAAGATCAAAAATATTTTTCGATTTCAAGCAAATTTATTTATAGTAACTGGTGAATATAACAAACATAAAATTGTATTTTTCTTTTTAATATAATGTTAGAACAAATCATTTGCTTATTAATATTTTAACTACCGATCCAAGTTTATTTTTCTATGGAAATGCCCATATCATACATTTACGTATTTTCAGTAACTAAAAATAAGGAAACAATTTTTTCATTCACTTACCACAACATTTACGTTAAATTAAAAGCAGCAAGCAATAAAAATTGCAAATGTACATAAAATTACAAAAATACATTTTTCTCTGAAACACAAATAGAACACAAATAATGTGGTCACAGCAAAACAACAAAAACAACAATTAATTTAAGACTTTAAGTTGTCTCTGTCCTTGTCAGTCTGCTAATTTATATTCGTTTTTCTCTCGCAAATGTATCTTCATTTGAAAGTCTTGTGGTTAAAGTTGCAAAAATAATGATGCTAAAGTCTGCTTACTGCCTCAAAGGCAGGGCTTGCCAAAGTGGGACACAAGGTATAAGATTTTCGTAAAATATTTTATACATTTTTTACTTCTGGATTTTCATTGAAAAACAAAATAAAAACGAATACTTAACGTGCATGTTGCATGCACACGAACATAGCTTGGTTGTCATGCATTTCATTTATGTATTGTTTGCTTTACTCACTACATACATACATACATACATATAATGCAGCAGTGTGCGTCAGTATCGCAGGACCAGAGCAGTTTATTGTTTTTTCTTTTAATTTATACATTTTGTGGTTAAACTTTATGTTTATCTTCTTCCATTCAATAGATCTTTGTTTATGTTTTTAAAATAAAATATTTATGTGCATATAACTGTTGGATAATAAAATGTTTTAAAATTCCAATTCCAAGTAATATAAAATATAAAACTTTACTTTTACGAAAAACTGTTTTTCTATTTCTATTCTATTCTATAAACAGAATACATTTGATCATGAGTTGAAACTAAGCTGCAAAAAATTTCAGTAAATATTTTAATAAAATAGGAATTTGTAAAAAACTATGCAGAAAATATTTTAAAACCATAAAATATTTTTAATTCCATGTAAAAAGTGAATATTCTTTTACATAAGGAAAATTTTGTACGAAATTTATTCAGATGGAAATTTTAATTTAAATTCTCTCAATAAAAATAATTCAATAAAAAAATTAATTATAAAAATCCTACAACAAAGAAAGAAAGAAAATTAATCGGAAAGTTTCTTTAAAGTGTGAACTTTTTGTAAATTCTTTTTGAAAAGATGACATCCAAATTTGTCAAAAAGGAAGATCTTTTTGTAAAAATTTTATAATAATAATGAATTTGTATGAAAGGAAAGTATTCCGAATATTCTCTGCGTAAAAAGGTATACATTTTTTAATTTTTTGCTGCTCCCGCTGATTAGTAATTAAATGTTAAAATTTTTTTTGAGTTTGCCATAAGTGTTTATCTATGTCCCAGCGATGGAGAATAAAGTAGAATAATAGAATAAACATTTATTTATGGTTTCTCTTTAAAGTTCAAAATACTAAATTCATTTAATTTTATTCCCTTCAACATCGGTGACAAGATATTTAGGACATATAGGACCCTCTTTCTTTTTTTACTTTTTATTCGTTTTTCTTTTTAATATTGCTTACAAAAGAATTTTCATATTATTCATAAAAATTAAAAAAAAATTTTTAACTTGTTTTTAACTACTTAAAGCTTATAACAATTAATACAGAATTTATTTTGATTCCTTTTTTCCGACCGATAAAGTGTTAATATCGTTCCATTTTTTACACTCAATATTATTTAACACTTTTTTATTTGCAAATAAAAATATATTTAATGATTAAAAGTTATAAGCTTTTGAAAAAAGTAGCAAAAACCAACGCTGTTAATAACAAGTAAGAACGCTATATTCGGCTGTGCCAAATCTTATATACCCTTCATTACGTGTATTTATGTATGTATTTATGTATGTATGTATGTGTGTTTATTAAGATGTCCAAAAAGTATTTAAAGTCCCAGAAAACTTGATTTTTTTATATTAATTTTAGTCCATATACAAAGGTTTTTCGCCCATATCTTTACTGATTCTGGGCCACTTAGTAATTTTTTTCAATTTTCCAAAAAAATTTATTTTTGCCTATATCTCGTTAATTGTTGGATTTTGGTGATTTCCAATAGGAAGAATGTCGGGGAAATTTCTGATTGTTTGATACCAGTAACAGGTCCGAACGATATCAGCTGGCTGAGAAAAGTTGATTTCAACAAACAACTTGTCACCTCTGGTGAAGGGTATAAAAATATAGTTTTAAATATCTTTATAGGCCAATAGTCGTTAAACAGAATCATGTATATATTTATTTTTGAGTTAGTAAAAGGGGTAACGTTACGTTACGGTATAAGTAACCTTTTCAAATTGTTGCCTAATTATATGGCCTAAGAAGAACATTAAAGTTGTATTTTTTTTTTAATTTTGTTCCTACTTCAAGTTTCTCGTAGGGTATTTACGTAGCCGCACGGCTAAACCAGAAATAGTTTGTTTTCATGTTCTAATTACCAAAATTAATAGGCAGCAAAAATTTTGCCAAACCAAATATAAAACAGAACATAAAATGCCTTCAGCATAAGTGCCGATTGGTTAAAAGCTAAAGCTACTTGTATTTCAGCATAAAAATCTCGCTTTTAATACACCAAACCTAGAAGACATAATTTAAAATTAATTGAATCATAAAAAATTTATAATTATATTTTAAATATTACAAACTAAGGATTGTACAGAAAAGCAGTTGCTAAAAATTGTAGTTGAAATTTATTTTTTTAATTTATCTTAAATTTATTACGCAGTGCCGGTAGTAAATTTTGTTTATATTTTAATTTTCATTAAAAACAAAAAGTATTTTCAATTTGTAAGTAATAAATAAAGAAAACATTTTTCCTATAAAATTCACTATTTATTTCAATTTTATTATAATTGTTTGCTGGTTTCATTATTATCCTCTTTTTTGTCTTCGGTAGGAGTGAACTAAACTTATTCTATTCTATTGAAACATAATTATGAAGCCCCTCTTTAATATTGATTTTTTGTTTCCAACTTTGCTTATACATTTCTATCAATTACTGTCCAGTCGCAATTTTTCGAAAGCAGTGTATCCTTGATATTTTGTCTACTGTCGTTAAGAGACACAAAATTTCTTTGTACTTTTTGTAATTCAAAATAAAGAAAACTAATCA
>NDXZ01001668.1:0-12020 GCA_003055125.1 Paykullia maculata
ATATACCCTTACCACATGTGTGAAGGGTATAAAAATAGGTTAATAAATCTTTTGTTCTATTTAACTTTTTTTATACTTTATATACTATTTTTCTATCAAATTTGCGAACACGAGTGTGATTGTAAAATTTGCGAATATTCGTTGATCGCAAATATTCGTTGCAGCATTAACAGTTGTTTTGCAAAACGGTTTTTTAAGATTTTTGTTGTTTAAATGTATTCAAGTATCTTAAAGAAACAATTTTAAGGTTTGGACTTAAAGTGCATCGTTTGCAGTTTTAATGTGGGTTTTAATAAAAATAATTTTTCTTTTAGAGTCATGTCTCAATTATTCTCGATTTTGTGTTAATTATAAAACAAATATTGGAAAGTGTGTTGCTTAAGGAAATCGTAGCCAAAATAAAATGGATTGGTCTGAAGGTGATTTGGTATGGTTTGATCCGGGTGTGGGTCATCCAATACCCGGCGAAATACAAGAAGTTCATAAGGCTGCCCAAGTCATTTGCGTTCAAGCAGTTATTAAAAGCAAGGTATGTATTAAAATCTTGATTATTATTAAAAGATTTTCTTTTCCATACGCATGCACTAAATATCAAATTGGGAATCACATGATAAGTATGTAATTGACTTTACATTAGCAAGTTATGCATTTTTTTCTTATAGCCAGATGTTCTGATTGTGTTTTTTAGTTTTATCGTTATTTTGCGTAAAAATTTAACAACTGTTTAGATTATATGTGTTTTACTAAAAATTATCCATAAGTATGTATGTAAGTATGTATTTATGTACATATGTACATATATAAAAAAATAAATATTAAAAGAAGATATTTTTCTGGTTTGTTAAGATCACTTGCTTGGTGTCATTATGGGGATCTGTATTGTAATACTGTTGTTGCATTGTTGCTAAACATGTTAAAATTAAATGGCTCCTCTCAATTGTGCAGATGTATTGGACAGAATACTGCTGCATGGCTTCTATTGGCATTAAGCCAATGGTTTTCTTTTAGTAGCAACGCAGAGACGTTGATATCAAGTGGCGTGGCATTAACGGATTGATTTTTTGTTTCTGTTATTTATTTTCCTTTTATTTATCTCAAAAATGCTGAAAAAACAATAAATTTTTTAAATAACATATCTACCTGTATGTATGTATGTATGTATGTATGTACATACATATGTATGTATGTATATAGGAAAAGTAAAATACTTACATATCATATCCGTTATCTCTAAATGCGAATTGTGCGCTTTCATTTGGAACCATGGCAGCGTTGTGGTTCTATTACGCCTAGTCCAGCTCCATCACCTTCTGTTGGTATTTTGTCGCCACATATATTGAGGCGTCAGCGACCTGCAAGTGTTGAAGACTTTCCCAGCTTAAAAGAAAATACAGAAACCTTACGTTTAAAATTACTTAAAGATAAGAAACGTAAAATGCAAAACCGCTATCCTCAAATGGTTAAGAAGTTGTCAACATTGTGCAGCGACGTTATTGCCAGAATTGTTCGTAAACGATTTAATTTATATATATATATTTTTTTTGCATGCGTATGTATGTATGTGTTGCTTAACATAAATGTGTTTTTTTTTTGTTTAATTTTTTTAAGCCTCAAACATTTGCTTTGCAACCTGGAGAAGGAAACCTGAGGCCACGTCAAGATTTGGGCAGCAGTGGGGTTGAGGATATGACTATGTTGGAAGACTTACATGAAGCATCGCTGCTGTGGAATCTACGTTTACGGTACGATAAAGGTCTTATCTATACGTTTGCGGGGAGAATTTTAATTGCTGTAAATCCTTATAAAATGTTCCCCGATTCTTATGGCTTGGAGGTGGCTAAGCAGTATGCTGGAAAGCCATTAGGAACAATGGCTCCACATTTGTTTGCTATTGGAGCAGCAGCACATGCGGCTCTGCCTTTGCCACAGGTTGTGGTTATATCGGGAGAATCGGGTTCTGGCAAAACAGAATCAACAAAGCTGGTAATGCAGTATTTGGCAGCAGTAGTTCCAGGTGGCGGTTCTGCATCAGCGGTTATAACAGAACAAATTTTAGAGGCTGCCCCTCTTTTGGAAGCCTTTGGTAATGCCCGCACTGCTCGTAATGACAACAGTTCAAGATTTGGCAAATATCTGGAGGTGTACTTTAAAAATGGTGCTATTGTTGGAGCCAAAATTACTCAGTATCTCTTGGAAAAATCTCGAATTGTTACTCAAGCACCAGGAGAACGAAATTATCATGTCTTTTACGAAATGTTGGGAGGTTTGTCTGAAGTTGAGCGTACTAAATATGGTCTTCTGGAGGCAGATAAATATTTTTATCTAAACCAAGGTGCTACTGACTGTGCACCTGGTCGTTTGGATTGGGATTCGCTTCAAAGTGCTATGCAGGTGCTTGGCGTTTCTGAAGGTGAACGTGAAGGCATTATACGTGTATTAGCTTCTGTGTTACATTTAGGAAATGTTTATTTTCATCGCAGACAACTAAGACATGGACAAGAAGGTGTGGAAGTTGGTTCCGATGCTGAAATTAAATGGGCAGCACATTTGCTGCATATATCTTCTGAGGGTTTGCACAGATCCTTAACAAGCCGTATTACTGAAGCCAGATCGGAACGCCTTCATACTCCTTTGAGTATAGACCAGGCGTTAGACTCCCGAGATGCTTTTGCTAAAGCCTTGTATTCTGGCCTATTTAATTGGTTGGTATCACGCATTAATTCAATTGTTCAAAAAGGTGGCACTCATGATGCTCATAGAATTTCCATTCTGGATATTTTTGGTTTTGAGGATTTGGCCGAAAATTCTTTCGAGCAGTTGTGTATAAATTACGCAAATGAAAACCTCCAACTTTATTTCAATAAGCATGTGTTTAAACTTGAGCAAGCAGAATATTCCCGGGAGCGTCTTGAGTGGACTCCTTTGGCCTGGGATGATAATTTGCCCGTCATTCATCTGCTGGCAAAAAAACCAGTTGGTATCTTTCATTTACTAGACGATGAATCCAATTTTCCACGTGCCTCTGATATGAGCTTTCTAGAGAAATGTCATTATAATCATGCTCTAAATGAGTTGTATTCGCGACCTAGAATTGGAGCTCAAGAATTTGGCATCACTCATTACGCTGGTCAAGTGTGGTACTGCGTAGACGGTTTCTTAGACAAAAATCGCGATGCTTTAAGAGGCGATGTTTTAGAGCTTTTGGGATCCAGTAAGCTGCAATTAGTTTCAGACCTTACTAAGCAATTGAGAGCTCAACGAGATTCTGGAAAAACATTGCCAAGAGGAAATAATGGTCGTTTTGTAACTATGAAACCCCGAACTCCTACTGTTGCTGCAAGATTTTCGGATTCCCTACAACAACTGCTACAATCAATGGGGCGATGTAATCCATGGTTTGTACGCTGCATCAAACCTAATAACGAAAAACAATCACTTAAGATGGACATGCCATGTGTGCTACAGCAACTGCGGTATTTAGGCATGTTAGACACAATACAAATCCGCCAAAAAGGTTATCCAGTTCGTTTACGTTTTCAACATTTTGTTGAACGATATCGACATCTAATGCGATCCCCCCTACCTCGTGGCACACCCTACAGAGAACTGTGCCGCATACTCTTGGAAGCAATGTCTAATACAGGCATTGAAGGACCAGATTATCAATTAGGTGCCACTAGAGTTTTTCTGAGAGAAGCTTTACATCGCATGTTGGAAAGTAGCCGCTCAGATCGCTTAAAGACGTCTGCTGTCGTTATACAAAAACATGTTCGCGGAATGTTAACTCGCAGGCAATTAGCACGCAAAAGGAGAGCCGTCACTCGCATTCAGGCCAAATGGCGAGGCTTTCAAGAGCAAAAAAAATACCGGGATTTACGACGTGGAGTAGTTAAAACACAGGCGCTGTGGCGTGGCAAAATGAGTCGAAAAAGGGTAGATAAACTTCGAGCCGAGTATCAGCGGCGTCTTGAAGCTCAAAAAGCTCAAAAGGAACGAGAAGCAAAGAAACTAGCGAAAGAAAATTTAGAACGCAGTCAAATATCGTATTTGGATATTCCAGCTGAATTGGCTTTTATTTTTTCGAAAAGTGAAGGTTGGATACCCTTACATGGAGATCGCCATTTAGTAAAAGTGGTTGGAACTGTACCAGGACCTCCTGTAGCAGCAGATCTTCCCAAGGACTTAGATCAGTTCTCGTTTGGCAAATTCAGTTCGGTATACTGCAATGGGTTGCGTTTGTCACCAAAAAGGGAACCCATAACCGCTCCTTTTCTTACAAGAGCTGCTTCAAGAGATCAAGACTTTCAGGATTCTTTGGCAGTCTTTAAATTAATCCTACGATGGACAAATGACAAAACTATGGATGGAAATAAAGAAAAGGTTTTATCAGATTATATTACCCATAAAGGTTTGTCGTCGCGTGGGTTGAGAGATGAAATTTTAGTGCAACTATGCAACCAAGTTTATAATGCCGATGACTTACAGGCAAAACGAATTTGTCAATTAATGGCACAGTGTTTATCGTGTTTTCAGCCTGGATCTGCGTTTAGCAAATATCTAATTAAATTTATTGCTGATAACGCTCCTGAATCAATGAGAGACATGTTGCTTAAAAAAATTTTACGTAACACTAGTTCGGCAAATAGCTGCAGGAACTTCCCACCAACTTGGATTGAATGGAGATCTATATCAAGAGTGTCTGACATTGCAGTTGCCTTAACTTTACCAGATGCTACTAATCAAACAGTAGCTATTGATTCATGGACAACTTGTGAAGAAGCTGCCTCTTTAGCTGTTTCAACTATAGGTATATCAAATCGTGGATGGACCGTTGTGTTGGACGATGGAAAACAGGTTACTGACTCATGTGGACTGGATTATATCCTAGATTTAATATCAGAAAAAGAGCTTTGCCCAGCCTTTCCGGCATTACGAAGTGATTTGATGACAACTGGCGCTAAATTCAATAGAACCATATTTTTAGATCATGATGTAAATATACCCAGAAGACCACAAGTACCACCACCAGAGCCCCCAAAACTAAAAGTAAATCCTACAAGTCAATCACCAATATCAGACTCAAATGAGGAGCGACCCATACGTAAGAGTTCTCGAAACTTACTATCAAGAAATTCTGCTCTAAATGAAAGGTATTTTGAACAGGAGAAGACTAGGTCTAAGTCATTAGATGATCTTTTAGCCAGTGATATAGCTGATTTGGATCCAACAACAGAACCAGAGCCTTTGAGTAACCTAGGACTTTCGGAAAGTCGTCTAAATGAAAGGTATCACTCAGCTGAACGCCTTACGCCTATGGGTAAGGAAACTGGTTCTCGTTATCAAAAATCGCAGTACGCGGGAAGAAGATCGCACGCTGGATCTCACTCTAGCAAGTATATAGATAGATCAGAATATGCAACTCGTTCGTCGGCTATGTCAGACACTAGTGAAGCTCCTTCTTTGGCTTCACATGTACGCCGTGTACGTGTACCATCTCAAGCTTCAGATGTGGATCAGTTTTTAGATGATTTATTTAGCCCGGTGTTAGATGGTTCACTAGACGAACTATCAGATGCAAGATCACTAGCTGCTAGTATTAGGGGAGGCAATGATGAATTCCGTTTAAGGTACAAAATAGATGAAAATGACTTTTTTGAGGCACCGGATAGTGAAATGAACGATTTACTTTGGGAAATCCATAATCTAACGTGCAAAATAAAAGGGGGTGGTGAAAAGGTGTCAAATGCCCAAGAGACTACATCTGCAAATTTAGACGAATACATAACTGGACTGTTTAAACCAATTTTTGTGAACGATGCTGTAAAAGTTCTAACTGAACAAGCTGAATTAATTGAAACTATCAAGGGAGGTGGTACTGCCCAAGCACAATCCAGTTCAAACTCAGCTATGGCAGGACCATTAAGTCCAGTGTTAGCGTCTAATTCTGAAAATTTAATACAAATTGTAAATCTTCCACCTGATGCCAATCCAGCAGTTTATCAACATCAAGTGCAACGTGCATTTCTGCAATCTGCAATGGCACAAAATCTACAGATTCAACAGCAGCTGCTGGCACAAAATCAAGCATTACAAACATTACTTAGCCAACAAGATACAGCTCCTACAGGTACAACATCGCCTCCCCCTATCATACCTGTAATAACTACGCTACAACAATCACCAGTATCGTCAAACAATACTGGATGCAAAAAAACTGTCGCGAACAGTGAACAGACGAGTGTTCGAAAGCAAAGTGTCAAAAACAGAATTTCACAATTTTCCGAGCACGACCATAATCGAAAAGTGTCTTCCGATAGTGGAGGTTCTTTAATACCACCTCCACCTCCACCACCAATGCCACCTCCAATTGAAGTTAAAGATCCATCGGAAACAAGACATTTCTTGGATCCTTACGGACGCGCCAAAACAGTACGAATCGGAAAATGGAGATGGCCTCCACCTCAAGATGGGCCACAACTTGAAACAGAAGAAGACTTTTTTGCTTTTAAAATGCGACAAAATCAACGAAAAACTACCCCTCAGTCACAATTCCATAGTAGCAACGGCTCTTTAACGGGCTCGGCAATGGAATGGGAAGAGTTTGAAGTTAACGACAACTCGAAAAGCCCCTCGCCAGCTGTACCAATACATACAACTCAAATTGTACGAACACAAACTAAAATAGAAACAGGGCCAAAAAATGTCAACAAACTGACAATAATAGAACAAAATCAACCACAACTGGTGGGTGTTACGGCCAAAGTAGCAAAGAAAAGTTTCGAAATTGGAGCTGATAGACCACCTCCAGGTAGTGTTGGCAAACTTAAATTAAGTTCAGAAATGAGACAACGTTTAGAACAGGTCACAGCTGGCCACTCTGTACGATCTACCGTGAGTACGAAATCAGAACAACGTGCTCCTGCAAAACTAGAAGATACAAGAAAGTTAATGTTACAACAACAATTAAGTGGACACTTTTCTCACATCGAGGCTAATAATAGCCCTGTTATCGATATACATTCTGTACGCTCCCACGTAGAGCGTATGGAAGAAAAGTTATCACCCCCACCAATATGGCCATCACACGTGCCACCAGCACCGAATATACCAGCACCGCCACCACCGATAAGGCCACCTAATGTGGCACCGCCAGCTCCACCACCGGTACCAAAAAGTCCGCCAGTGCATACTGAACCGGGCGAGAATGAATATCGCAGTCAGAGCAAAGATGTGCCTGCATTTATACAGCGACAAGAACGAGACACTTTTGGTGCCAGGCATAACTGGAATGGTTCTGATGATTCCAAAGACGCTTATGATTCCTGGGGAAGAACCGAAGCAGCAAAATTAGACATGGTGTATGAAAAGAGTTTCAAAAAAGAAGTAAAAAATAACCACGAACGTGATCGTTCCAGATCACGTTCGCGCTCAAGAGATCGTGATGATTTTTCAGAATCTGTTTGGGATAGATCTGAAGTTGAGGGTCCTGCTTCTAGTGGCAGCGATAGAGAACGAGAAAAAGAACGAGAAAAACGAGACAAGATATATGAAATGCGACAGGTAGAACGAGAAAAGGAAAGCAATAAAGTTTACCAACCAGCTCCCCCTAAAATAGTTACAGCTATCGTAGAGCGACAAGATCGTATAGATAGTTTTGGACCTGCTATAACTGCGGAAAGAAAATATTCATACCAAGCTATCACGTCAAATAAGAGTAATAACATCAATAAGAGATCAACAACTTTGGCTTCCAGTCCCACGACCTCAATGGCATCCAACACTCCAGCTACATTCCGCACACATATGGCTCAGAAATATGAAAAGGAAAGAAAGCGCAAGTCTTCAGTGACTTCAACAACAATGTTACAAAATACACGTCGCGACGAAGAGACTGACGGTGGCGATGAATGGCCATTACCTGCTATACCAGCGCCAGTACTAGCTCCACAATCTTTGAAAAGTCCTGCGAATGCTTGCTTAACCTACAACCGAGTGCCATGGAAGTTGAGAGTTCGGAAAGAAGTTTTTTATCCAAACGAATCCATAGGACCCGCAATAGCACTAGATTTTTTATTTGCTCAAATATCATCTGACGTATTTGGTTTAACGCCTTCTCTGCGAATTTCCCCCCAAGAAAAATCAGCAGCCATTAATATGCTTAACGGACATGGTGTAACAGTAGAATCTGTTCGAAGCCAAAATGTTCGTGCCATAGTTAAACGTCACTTAATCGATATGGCAAGAGATTGGCCTCTGTACTTCGCACGTCTTTTTCCAGTACAAGGCGCACCTCAATTCCCAGACGTTTCCATAATGGGAATTTCCCATAACGGCTTGTACTTGGCCCGACGAGATGCAGACTATTTTATTGTGGTTCAGTCGGTACCTTTTAATGAAATACAAAACGCAGTAACCCTTCCAAGGCCAGCATCGCTGCAAATTAATTTACGCAACGGAAAGAATGTCCAATTACATGCTGCTAGAGCGGCAGCCATTCAAGCAATGATATCATCATTCGTACAAGAGTTTAGAAAGGTAAGTAATAAAAATTTTTCATACGAAATTTAAAAAAAATTTCATTCATACATTTGATAAAAAAAAATGTGTATGTATATTTGTATGTATGTTTGTATTTTATAGCTGGCCACACCATTGGGCCGATTTTTTAAAATATTTACAGCATGTTACTGATAGTCTAAAAGAAACAATAGGCTAAATTTTTTTGGGAAATATCACGTTCACACGTACTAAAGTAACATTAATGATTAATTCATAACAGCCCACACGCCTAAAGCTAAATATTTAAAACTTGGTGGGTAGACCCACTAAGAAGGGAATTTTGGAAATTCAAATAATTAGGGAATTAAAAAAGGGGAAAACCGGTAACCTTATATCTTATATATACAAATTAAACAAGAATGTTTCAAGCATTGCATTTTACTCAAAAAAAAAAAATAAAATAAGCGGACAGATGTCTGGTACTGAAAAATTGTATTTTGGTAATATTTGGGGCCCCTTGTAATTACTCAGCCAATAACCATTAAAATATAAATTAATCTGCGTTCGTTCCTTTTCGAAAAGATGTGGATATGTTTTTGGTACTTTTTTGGAAATTCAAATTTGAAGAGACAAAAAATGTACTTTTTAAAATAAAATATTTTTTAACAAACGTTGCAAAAAACATTCAAAATTTTCTTTAAGACACCAACAGATAATGTTGAAAAAGAAAAACAAAATACATTGAAATGAAAGAACACTGTTAAAGAATATTTTAAATGTTTTTTGGATTTGTTAGAATTCTCATTAAATTTGTTTTTGAATTCTTACTTAATAATGATGATCTGATCTACTAATGATCTGGAATAAGCACCAGTAAAATGCAGCATAAACATAGACAGCTTAAAACTAACAACAAACTTTAAAAATATAAAATATTTTTGTAAACTTTAAAAGAATTCATGAAAAGCTTCTGTTTGAGAAAAAAATCTTAAAACTAGAATTTAAAATTAAAATGTATCTTAAAGGGGAAAACTGGAAAATGCGTTTAATAGTAAATTACTTGGTCAATTTGGATAAATATTGAAACAGGGTAGGTAGTACAACTTGAATAAGGTTAATAACGGGGAAGAAAAAGGGAAAATTTCGGTTAAACGGTACTTTTTATAAGATGCTGATTAGCTGCAAACAAGAAGAATTTTCTTTGTTTTAACTATGTATATTAAAAGGTGCTTAATATAAGTAATATTTAAAATTTTAAATTTAAAATTGTAACTTTTAAACTAAAAGCACCTCATGGTACTTTTAAATTTATTGTCCTTTATATATATTTTTGAGCATATGAATTTAAAAATATGAAATAGGCGACAAATTAGTATCTTCTTGAATTTTTTTTTGTACTTTTTTGCAATTTTTTGATTTTTAAAATCTAGATATATAAAAATCGGGACTATCGATTTTGCTTCAGATGGGAAAAAAATTAGGGGACTAAAAGTTACTTTTTTTTAATTTAAATTAAATTTTTAAATTAACGGAGCGAAAAAGTACTTTTTCAAGTTTAAAGGTATATTTTTTACATTTTTTGAGTTATTAAATCTATAAATTATTTTAGGGACTATTTGTCCAGGTTGAGACAGAAAATCATATGGGAGTGGCAAACTGTTATTTTATTAATTTTAATGATTTTTATTTATATAATAATTTGTTGGGCTTAAGGTTATAGAAGAGGTAAATGGACAAAACGGAATATTTTTTATAAGTAAAAGAATATTTTTTAGATAAAATTATGTCTGTTGAAAAAGGTTTTATAAAATATTGATATTTGAAAATTGTAAACCTATAAGTGACACTTTTGAGCTAAAAGTAAATGGCACTTATTTTATTTATGGTTAATAATTTCATTACGATTGGGAGTAAGCTGGTGTAAGCTAGTTCTATACAAAGGAAAACTAAATTAAAACTTAACAGTAAACTTATCTAATTTAAACCACATTTATATTATGATACCTCTTTGTAATAAAAAATATTTAAATGTTTTGCTTTATTGAATTTATTTAAAAAAAAAAACATAAAACTGGTGCGATACGAGTAAAAAGAAATACTATTTTGTTTCTATTAGATTGCAATTGAAGGTTTGTTTTCAATTTTCTTTTTTCAATTTAATCCAATACGAATAGTATAAAAGGCTATAAAGTAATAATTTAAAAGTTGAACTACATGAAATGATTTTACGAATACAAGTTTTTAAATTCGTTTACATACATATGTATATATAAACATACATACATATGTATGTATCAACATACATACATGTGCATATACATGTGCATATACATATGAGCTTGTATGAGTGTGTGTGTGTGTATGTAAAAGTTGATAGCTTTTCTTTTTGGGGAGGTTTACTGGTTTACGGATCAGGTTTAATATTTTACGTGCGTCTCAAACCAAACCAAGACCAAACAAAACAAAGTGACTCTTTGGCTTAAAACTTGTACATTTAACTTCTAACAAAACAAAATAGCAGATAAATGTGTTTTTGTTTCAATTGCTAACACTGATGACTTGTTTAACGGGGATTTCATACAATCATTTTTATTCAAAAACTGACCTTATACACTCTTAGTCGTGGAAAAATAAATGAGTTCTTTTTCGATTGTCTATTAAACTTTGTTTTTTTTTTGTTAAAAAAAAACTTGACATATGTACTTAGCATACACCTACATATGTACGTATGTAACATAAAAATAATACCTAATCGAACATTTTCTAAAATTTTTGAAATTATAGACAACGTCGATTAAACAAATGGTAGCAGGTTGTATATAAAAACAAGTAAGAGCGCTATATTCGGCTGTGCCAAATCTTTTATACCCTTTACTACGTGTACGTATGTAAAAAGAAGTATATTTACGTATGTATGTATGTATATTCGAAAGATATTTAAAGTCCTAGAAAATTTGATTTCTTTATGATATAAATTTTTTCCAATAGGTTTTTCGCCCATATCTTTGCGAATTCTGGGCCAGTTAGATAATTTTCTTCAAATTTCATATGCCTTCAATAGACAGACAGACGGACATGGCTAAATCGGCTTCCATATCTAAAGGATTTCAAATGAATATTTTAGAAATTACAAACGGAATGACAAATTTATATATACGCTTGCTACGTGGTGAAGGGTATACAAATGTATTGCATATCCTTCTTCTTTATTTAGTTAACACCGTAAGGTGTTACTCCAGAGAAGGAGCTTCTAGCGATATTTCATATTCTTAATTGCTTGAAATTAAAAGGAGTCAACTGTTAACACATACAGTGGACGTCCAATAGTACGCACTTTCGTTTCCACGAATTTCCATTAATACGAAAGGCAATTTTTTTGCATTGCCAGTTCTGTAGTACGAATACAATATTTTTTTTACTACTCGATAATACGAATAACGGTAGTTTTTGAAAGAATATGCTTGATTTACATTTTTTGGGCTTTTTCTTGTTTTTTTTTCTGCGGCCAATTGCTAAATTTG
>NDXZ01001680.1:0-13632 GCA_003055125.1 Paykullia maculata
ATGACAATAAATAAATCACAACCCTACAATATAACTAACAGTTTTTTACAATTTTATGTAGGAACTAAAGTTTTCTTTTTTAGTTCTGTCAGAGGTTTTTTCCAAGCTTTTTTGGGTCCATCATGATTGTACAGCGTCATTTTAATCTAATCAGAAAAAATAATGTCATTCCAGTTCTCTGGAAGGAGTGAAATGTGCTATGTGGCAAATTTTTATCGTTCTACAATATTTTTCACTAAGGGCAATAGCTTTTTCCTAGCAACTTAAGAGGAATATATGTGTTTTTTCGGCACATTTCGGATCGTTTAATGTGATACACTTAACTATTAATCATTTTCTACTTGAAAAGTCAATCCCTATGTGCTGGATTGCGGCCTATCGTAAATATTTTTACTTATTTTACTTTTATTTCGCTGCGTAACTCTTTTTTGGTATGCCTGGTGATCATTTTAATTCAAATCTTTTTTTTTTAGCACGGAATACGATGTTATACACGGTACTGATTTTTAGAGAAAAACAATTAGCTGATTTGCCTTTGTAATAGTTGAAATACACCAATTGTATTATACCTATATTTTAAAAAAATGTTACGTTGTTTGCTGCATTACACATATTTGGTCAATATTGAGTACCTGTGGTAAATTGACAATAAAATCTACATTTTTTAACCGATTTTTATGGTTTATGGCTTTTTTATTTTTAGGATAAGTAGATCTTAGAAAAAAGTGCAAAATGTTGAATATTTGCTTTATATTTTTTTTAATTCCATTTTTAAATTGAAAAATATTACGAATTTTGCACGAAAAAATGTTTTTCTTCATTAATTTCTGAATAATTCCAAAACGATAAGAGATAGAGAAAAATTTTATTGAACTGAAATAAATACAATTTTGTAACACATCTTCTGGTGTTTTATTTTTGAAAATCGAATTGCTGGTTCTCGAGTTACGATGAAATATGTCTCCGTACCTGACTAATTTAAGGGAAAAAATTTGCCACGCCCATAAAAAAATCCCGATCTGATGGAAAAAAACCGACAACGGATTTGAGTTCGAGGCATCAAAATCCATATAGTCCATGATTTTTTGTCGAGCAGTGTTTTTATTGAAATTAAACTTTTTTGTTATTTATTAACATATGAATTTTACAACTATGTTGAAAAAAAAACAAAAAAGTTGATTATTTATAAATAAAATCTTTTTTTTTTAAATTTTTTGATTTTTTCTCTTTGTGAAAACATTTATTTGACAAACTGTACATACTAAATCGAATTTTTCCAATAATGACCTAAAAGAAATTTTTGACATAAGTTTTTTAACGAAAATTATAAAAGTTATCCAAAACTAAATAAAATGGCTATTTGAGGTACAAAAAAAAAAAACAGATTTAGCTAAACTATTAAAAAGCTGATTTTTTCGTTATACCTTTGCCGGTTCTGGGCTACTTAGTCAAATTTTTCTTCAAATGACCCAAAAGGCATGACTAACACGCAAATATAACAAACAAGATTGTAGTTTTTTTAAAAGCTGCCAAATATTAATTTTTGTGTAAAAATAAGAGTCGCCTTTAAAATTTTGGGTAAACTATATACGTGCATATACATATGTATATAATTCCATCAGGAACATTAGCTGTTTTAGTAGGATTTTCATATGTGTCTGTCCACTGCACGGTGGTTCCAAAGACAAGTTTATTACAAAAAAGTCGTTTTTCGGATGGTACATATTTGAAAATTTTGTATAGTTTTTGAACGACAAATACTTGAAATACATAATGGTAAAAAAATTTTTTGTATATTTGCAACATTATTACTGCAGTATGGTTTTAAACACAAATAATTTCTTTATATTGTTGTTAATAAAAAAAATTAAGGGAAAACATTTCCTTTAATATTTGTTGGCTTTATTTATCTAAAACCTTGATGTGACGTTGATTTAGCATTCCGTTTAAGCAAAAAATGTATGAAAATTGAAATGCATTTGTTAAATTTGCAATTTTTCTGTATTGTAACTTGTGTTAGACTTTTATATGTGAATTTCACCAGCTTCCGCTCCTATTGTTATCTTGTTATCATCCATAACATGTAAACTGGTAAATGTGTGAAGAATCAGCTGCCAATTTTTGCTTAAACACTTCATATCGAGTCTTTTAGTAGGCAGAAAAAGACCAAAAAAAATATTATTTTATATTTTGCATATTTATCAAAAGATGGCGACTATAAAAAAAAATTAAAGTAAATACATAGCTCGAACTTTCGTTATCTAACTGTTAAAAAAGTTGATGCACTCACATCGAACAAAGAGTTTTTCGAGTTTTTCCCTAACGTTGGTTCAATGAATTTTTTGTCTTTCCTAGTAAAGCCTCGTCGATGATTTTGGAGGAAGACTCAGCGGACGAAAAGTCAACATCAAAACATGAACAACCTTCTAAACCAGGGGTGGCCAACCCAAATGGTGTGACGGGCCACTTTGGTAATACATCATAACGACGCGGGCCGCATATAAAATTATAAATTTCCATATTAGATTTAAAAACACTAAAGACATTTTTTAGTGAAAAATGTAAACATATTGATATATTATTATTGTATTTATTAGTTTTACATGTCAATAAATATAAATAACACTGTGAGACCAAAAATTTTTTTGCAAATACACAGTCTTGGCTATATATATATATATATATATATATATATATATATATTGGTTCTATAGTACTAATTGAGCTGAGGGGGCCTCAACATACTGAGAGACTTGGTGAATTTTCCGAAAAATGGTACCATAACCTTTTACCCAATAACTCATTTAAACTTAGTGATAGTGTTTTAATGGTTTAGCAAAGTTTTAGGTAGGTATCTATTGATCAACCTTGTGAACATTTTATCGCCGGAAAAACATTTTTATGTATTTTTTTTAAGCAAATGTAAAAAAAATTTGACTTTTATACGTTTTTGAGCATAGCTCGCAGAAAGCTTTCTTTTTTCCCATACTATACAAAAATGTAGCCAGAGTAAAAAAAAACTTTTGTAAACATACCTATACGATCTGTGTTGAGCGTCAAAAAAGTGTGAAAAACTAAAATTTTTTAAATACAACGTGGTCTTTATGAACTTTTTAGGGCACCTACACTCGCTCAGATCGTAAAGGTGTGCTTACTAAAGTTGTTTTATATTACTCTGGCTACAAAATTCTCAAAGATAGTAATTTAAAAATTTCAGCAGTTTGCGAGTTATGGCAAACAAATCAAAAATTGTCCTTCAAAAAACGGTGTTCTTCGCAATTTTTGCTATATAAGTCATCTGAACATGTTCCGATCGTAAAGTTGTTCTGTTTAACTCAGCTCAAGTAGTAGTATCGAACCTATATAGCCAAGTCTGTGTACTTTTTTCCCTGTCGCATAGTGTAATATGTAATAATAATAATAATAATATTAAAATATAATGATACTAAGCGAGAAACAAGTATCACACTTGTAAAATATTAGTATATTCTGTAATAAAAAGTATTAATCTCGAAGACGGATTTGCGGAACGCGTCTGAGGCGAGTGTAGTCACGTCTAAGCGATTACACTGTGCAAGAGTGAAAAAAACGCAAAAAACGTGACAGTATAGGTTCGACTATACTAGGAGAGGGTAGTAAAACCCTATACTAAGTTTATTCAGATTGGTGACAGTTTTTTTATGGGCCTCAAAAGATTTTGAAAATAGTGGACCCCCCAAAAAAAAGGTGTCTAATAGCTAGTTCAGAGTTGGTGATTCGGCTTAACTATATTTGGCAATAATGAAGCTAAGAAATTGATGAACAAGCTCAATTAATATATCATTCTAAAAAAAAAAATTTTTTTTCTGCACTTTTTTGGAAAAATAGAGAAAAATGTATTGTTTTTACTTTTTTAGCATAACTTGTAGGGAATCTAAATTTGTAGTAACAATATTAAGCGAAATTGTAGCTACAATAAAGCTGAACAACTTTTCTAAATATACCAATACAGTCCGAACTGGTCTAGGTCCCCTTAATAGCTCATAAAAACCACTTTGTACCTCCAAATTGTTGATGCTCAAAAAAATTTTTTGGAAATAATGTAATAAAACATCTTTCTTTTCTATTTGTTTGGTATATTTAAAACATATTTGAGACCCCTTTTGTTTATATATAAGACGAAATTGTAATCATTTATATATATATATATAACTTAGGGGTACAGCCAATGTTTTTTAATAAAGGATCAGGATATTGTGAAACCAGGTTTAAAACTTAAGTGCTAAAAATATTAGCCAAATTTCACAATGCTTTCGGGACCCGCATTGAGGTCAAAAGTCTGATATATTCAAACTTAAATATTATATAAAATAAATTTGTGAAACTCCCTAACTTTGTAATTATTTTACAAAAATTAATAAATTTGTTAATTTTAACTAATAAAAAGTACAGTTAAAACCAAGTTTTGAAAGTAACCCTAATATACCCTTTGGTAGTTTGACCCACAAACTATATTATTTCTTAATTCTTTAATACATATTCAAATGCTCACCAATCTGGCTGAACTGAGTATAGGGTTCTACTACCTACGTTTAAAGAAAAGTTTTCATTTGTTGCATAGTGGTTTTACTCAAATTGAGCATGAATAGTGCGAATGAGCTTAATCCACAAATTTACTTATAAAATTTAAGTTTTCAGTATCACATTTCTTGTAAATACATACAATGTGTACACAAAACGTTAGTGCATGTAAAAAAAAGAATATAACAGTTGATTGTGCAAGTAGTACAGGGTTGGTCTTATAGAATTTATTTTTTTTAAATCAAAGTTATTTCTCAAATAATTTTGACAATGTGTGATAAATCTCGTGGGCCGCAAAAATATTGATGGCGGGCCGCGGGTTGGCCACCCGTTCTTAACCATTTTTAAAAGGAGGACAAAGACTGAAACAATCAAAAAAGAAAGTCTCTTGTAAACACTTGCTCCCTAAAAAAATTAACGTTTATTGCTGCAGACGTAATTAGAACCATTGATGTTTCTCAAAAAAAGAAGCGCTGGCGATGTCAAATACTCAAAAAGTTATTGTATCTTTGTGTATTGTTATCAGATTGTTATTTTTTGTGTTTGCAGTGAATATATAAACAGTTTGACTAAACGAAAAACACAAATTAACACATAGTAATATCAATGATTGTGAAATAATTTGGCAGGTCCTATGTAAGTTCACTTTATATGGATAGTGCCACACCCACTCACTTGAATGCTCCAATTTTTGGCGTGATATCGCTCCATACCAAGTCATTTGTTTTATGCTTCTAACAGACAAACCTAAACAAGGGCGGCAAGCGTTTTTTAGCCGTCAAAAATCCTCATGCATATACAATTTGTATGAAGCAAACCGAAATACCGCGGCGGTAACGCGCGACGGTTGGATAATCCAATATTGACAAGGCGTTGAGGTGTGAAGTTGGCTGCGAACAACAATAACTGGCTTTTGTTATTGTTAAAAAGAAATGCCATTTCAGCTACTTTCATGTAAAATCTAGCGATTTAGTCACTATTTCATTTCTATTTAATGATTTTTTGCTTAAAAGTTAAGTTAACGTTACTGTTTACGACACAACTTTAACGCTTTTGTTTAGGTGTGTCCCTTCAGCGTTAGCTAGAGGCGGAATAAAACTTAACGCTTGCCGCTCTTGTTTAGGTTTGTCTGTAAGCACTTTTAAAAATAAGTGCGCTACAATGTGTCTTAGGTGAGAGCGCATTAAAGTTTCAGATATTTCTACTGTGTACGTTTCTTGCCTTGTGAGAATCTATGTTCACGTCTATACCATCATATGGTGTAATAATGTTTCCTAAATAGCAAAATGTTCAACATTTTCGATTTGTTCTTTTTCGAGTTTTCGTTAACGTTCATGCTGTTGGTTTTGCTTGCATTAATTTTAAGACCGTATATCTGCGCTGTTGTTTCTAAATTATTTATTTTCCTCTGCATATCTTCTTTGTTTGTAGCCAGTAGTACAAGGTCATCGGTGAAGTCCAGTTCATCAAATTTTTTGTTTGTTCTCCATTGAATGCCCCTACTTGGCCTATTGTTTTCGACAAGACTTCATCTAGCGTTGTTATAAATAATATAGGAGACAGCAGGTATTCTTGTTTGACGCCAATACAAGTGCTGAATGCTTCGGTCGTTTTACCGCCGTGTAAGGCTTGCATTTTGGCTTCGTCGTATTGTTCCTTTTAAGTTTAATGATTTATTCTGGTACGCCTTTATTTGCGAGAGATTCTCATATATTGTTCCGTTTGGTGACGTCGAATTCTTTTTCAAAATCAATCAATTTTATTTACAGCTTTAAGTTGTATTCCTTGCATTGCTTGATGGTTTGGTCGAGCGGTTTGTTTGGAATACAGATTGTTGTCTTCTTAGTTGCCCGTCTAAGTGTTGGAGTATAGTATTAGTATTAGTTATAGTATTTTATTAAATATTTAACATACTGCCGGGGTTAATCGAATCCCCTTCAGTTTGAGCATATCTTAAGTTCTCACTTTTTTGATATTTTTAATAAAACACATTTTTTCAGGTCGTGTGGTATACTTTCCGATATCCAAGTTTCCGGAATTATTGGCTATAGGATTGCTGCGCAAGTACGTGGTTCTATTTTAAACAGTTCTGCTGGAAGATTTTCCATGCTTTATTATTCTTCAGATGGCAGTGGTAATTTCTTTCCATTCTGACATGACTTTTATATTTTGCCTGAGCGGGTTTCTTTCGGTTTGGGTCTGTTTTGTTTAAAATTAGCTGGCCCACGTCTTTCCTAGACTAGGTTCCAATAATCGTCTGTAAGCTTTTCTTTGTTTTCCTTTTTTTGTAAATCCAAAAACATATTTGGGTTTGCATTTCTTGATCTTTTTCCATTTCACATTTAAATAGACGTTGTCTGAATGTAGTGGGTAGCGTAGTAGCCTTGAGGCAAGATATATATCTATTTCTAATTTTTTCTTAGTGTTAGTTTGAGAGAAGCTGCTACGAGTAAGTGCACTCTGACATCCTGTACAGTTCTGAACTTTTTTTTTGAGATGCAAATGTGGTCAGTTTGGCTCTGTTATTTATATCTTGTGTCTCTTTATTTCCATGTTAGCTTATATTGTAGTCTGTGGGGAAAGTTCGAGCCACCTCTTGTAAGGTTGTCTTCCGCACTGTAAAAATAGTTCTTCGTTTTTGTTTTTGTCTCCTGTTTTTGTTCCAATAATCGTCTGAAAGCTTTTCTTTGTTTTCCTCTGATTTTCCATGATATTTCAAACCAATTGTTTACATTCCCATTTCTTACATTTATATCAGCGTCTACCAGCAGGCTTGTCAGATATGGCGATTTCTCGCCGAACGTGGCGATTTTTAAACCTATTTGGCGTCCTAATTTTCAATTTGGCGACATGGCCATTTATAAAATGGCGATTTTGTTGGCTATTTTTACATACCGTTTAATACTTTTGATTTTGGCATGAATTTTTCTTGACAAATGTCAATATCAAAAAATGTGATGTATTAAGTTTGGCACACATGTATAGCCTTTCTTCTCTCTGCGCATCACGTCACAAAAGGCGTGCTCTCAAAAAAAAAAACAAAAGCAAAACGTTAACAAATAGTGGGGTTTGTATGAGTTAAAGAAAAAAAAGTGAAAATACTAAAAAAAACCTTTTTTAGTTAAATTTACATACAAATTTTAAATTTATTCATTAATGAGTATTTTCATAAAAAATTAAGGTAAAATTTATTCATTGTTTCAAAAGTTATTTACAAAGAATTTCGGTATTAGAAGTAAGGCGTATGAAAAATTACGGTTTTTAAGCCAATTTTGTAAAAAGAAAGCACCCAGTGTTTATATATTTTTGTTATAGAAATATTTTTTAAAATTAATCCTCATATTTTCATTCATTTTTAAAATGTTTAATTCATTTTTTTTTTTCATTAATTTTGGGTTTTCTTTGCTTGGAAAATTCAGAGAGCTCATGATTTATGTCTCTTATTAAAAAATACATCCTAGCTCTAAAGAAAAATTTATTCTTTAGGCCAATTTCATGTGTTTTTTAAAAAAACATTTGATAATAAACAAGCCTTCGTTGTTATTTGGTTAAAAAGTGCTTGCTATTACAAATCATGATAAATGAGAACAATTGTTTTCCAATTGTTTAAAATATAAAACGTTTATTAATTTTTTAAACAATCTCTATGAAATTTACATTTTTTACGTAAATAACACATGCTGCACCTCTTTTGTACCTTCTCAAGAAATGTTAAATAAATTCAATCCCCATACAATGTTCTGCAAAGCAGAAGGCGGTGACGATTGCGTTGAGAATAAAGTTTACAAACTTTAAACTTATGTGGTAAGGGTATATATAGATTTGTCATTTCGTTTGTAATTTCTTCAATATTAATTTGCGACCCTATAAAGTATATATATTCGGGATCTTTATAGGTAGAGAAGTCGATTTAGCCATGTCCGTCTGTCCGTTTTTTTTTGATTTTTTTTAAGTAAGAGCGCTATATTCGGCTATGCCGAATCTTATATATCGTTCACTATGTGTGTACATTAGTAAATTTTTTTCAAAACACACAAACATTTTCTTGGCTTTTTTTCCCCAATCATGATTTCCCATTATAATCATTTTTGTGTTAAAAAAAATATTAAAAAAAATTGTTTGCTTACATCTCGAAAAAAAATTTTTTTTTGCTTAAAAGTCGAAAATTTTTTTCTTTAAAATTCCCTTAAAGACATGCCTTACACACAAATATAATAATTTTTGAGTACAAAAAAAAAATTTTTTTAAAACGAGGCAGTCGTCTTTTTTTGCATATCTCAGCCGGTTTTTGATGGATCATGCCAGTTTTCAATACCGATTTTCTCAAAAGTATTTCCAAAAGTTTAATAGCACATACAACCCTGGATGACCTTACCACATGTGTGAAGGGTATAAAAATCCATGTGTTTTGTTTTTATTATGTCGAACGACAACCATGCTTACAACTTAAAATGTACGTGTGAGCGAAATTTACATTCAGTAGCTTGGAAGCTGCCAACAAGGAAGGAGGTTGCGGAATTTTTTTCTTTCTGTAAAATTTAAAGAGCTAAATTTTTTTTTCTACACTGAGAATTGTTGATAACAAGCAACATTTTAAAATATATGAATGTGTTTGATCTACATAAATATTTTTATAGCATTTTAAAAGGAAATATTGTAATAATAAAAAAATGAAATAAAAATTTAAATAATTGTTATAATAATGATAAACAAGAAGAAATCAGAAATAGGAAAAGTTATGATATTTCAGTGCAATATCATAATTTTAATCGTGTTTTTCTTTGTGGTGGACATTGATTTATATCTTCCATCAATATTTTAAAATCATTCTGGTCTATTCCGTTCGAAACCCCGTGTAGTTCGTCGTAAATTTTTTCCTTTGTATTGGGTTCAAAAGCTACCTGGGGGCATATCATTGAACTATTGGCATTTTGCCAATACTACTTTGAAGTTTGTTTGTTGCTCGCTGACCAGCTTATGAAGTACCTTGTATTTTTCTATGTAAAAAGATCCCCACGTCGCACAGTGGCTGGTTTTAATTTATTCCGTTGAAAAAATCATAACTTTTGAAGTAATGAAGATATTTTAAAAATTCAAAAAGATGTTAAAAGAAAACATCGTTCGCTTTGAAACTGTGTATCATATATGCTTCAACAAACACAGTGTGCTCCAAAAATTACAGTCAAATTAAAAAAAATATTTTCGGTAAAAATTTTATGTTTAATTTTTATTAAATTGTTTATTTGCGTCAAACATTCATATTATTGAAATATTTTTAATACTTACGTCTTAGCTGTAAATAGTTTTTGTAGTTTTTTAAAATAAACCTTCTTTTTGGACTTTTAATATTGGTAACATATTTTTATTATAAGAACTTTTTACTGGTTAGTTCATTACAAAATATTCATTAACAATTGGAGCAATATTTAATAGACTTAGCATTTCTGAACTAAAGTTATTTTTTCCAAATCCCTCCGAGATCTAACATGTCTTCGTGATGAAATAAGTTGGTCAGATGAAGAAAACAATATGTTGAAGAGATCTTTATTTTCTCTAATGCGTGAAATCTTGCAAGTGCTTGTTTATCTAATTTTTTTGTATTCTTTGTTTCTGTACTTCTGGGCTTCTACTGAAATTTCTTCAGTTGGTAAGCACTGATATTCAATTAAATTTTTCCCATGAGCCAAAATTTTGTGTACCGTGGGGGTAAGTTTTTTTTTTGATGCGTATTTTTCAAATTTTTATCCATTGATCTTTTCCTTGCAGTTTAATTCATTAAGTATAACGGCAAAACTTTTTATAATATTTAGCATTCTCAAAAGATAATCTCGTCGTATTGCCATCATTTTTATTTCCATATCCATACTTTAAGTCCAAGTTTTAAAAAAAATTATTTTGGATGACTTTTTTTCTTATATTCTGTTTTTCTTTTGGCTTTCTATTTTCGTCAAAAGTTTCCCGTGGAATTGTATATGCGAGCTTTAAAATGAACTCTATGTACCTAACTCTAGCATGCAATGGGAAAATTCCATAGTGGTAGTTGTTCTCATCACTGGTTGAATCGTTCAAATTTTGAAAGTGTTACTGTGCCTTTTTACAAATATATCATTTCAAAGTTGGCGAGGTGTTTGTAATTTCATTTAAGACTTTACCATCAATCATTGTCAAAAAAAATATTTAACTGACTTAACAATTTTCCCATTCCTTATTTCAACAAGAGAAGGATTAATTTGATTTTTAATATTGCTCACTGTAGACTTGATTACTTCTGACCGGATGATCCATCACAACCCCATTTATTTAGTAATATGATTTTACCCGAATGTAATTCTGCCTGTTCTTCAGGTAAAAGATTGAAGTTTTTCTTCTGCTGACATTTCAGCTATCTGTAAGCCAATCGGAATTGCTTCTTCTTTTGCAGTAGTAATTTTACTGTATTAGGGAAGAACATTAACATTAATGATGCTTTAAAGAGCTTTGTAAAATAAATTATTTTTCCTTTGACAATCCCAAGTCCAAAAAAATGCTAAGGCGTCTTCTAAGTATACTTTGTAGGGGATGTATTGTTTTTTTTTCCTGTTCAGACGATGTGGACTTGCGATCGACACCGCCTTTGTGATGTCTGATTTTGCCTTTTCCTGGTCTCTTACGTATTTTATAGATAACGCTTTCGACGTTTTGTTACTAATGATTTTCCAGTTACAGTTATAAAATCACAGGCATGATACAATTAATCAAGTAGCCTCACAGCGCGCACCAGCTGATATTTTTTGACATTCTATCTGTTAAACTCTATACATAAAAAATAATTTTCTGCCTCTTTTTAGAATCGTAAATTTTAAACTTCACATGAAAAAAAATTATATAAAAACATCCTCTTCGAACTAAGGCTACCTAACTATTTGTATCATGATCACAGTTCATGCCTACACGTGGTGAAGGATATATAAGATTATACATAGACGAATATAGCACTCTTAACTACATGTTTATTATGTTCTAGTCAATTCTGGAGAGTTCGCTACATCTAATGGGCTTACCCTAATTTATTCCGGAAAACCACCAGAACAACCAAGATCGAGTGGCGAAGGATTACTGATGTCTAAGGAACCCCGAAATGTACTAATCGACTGAAAACCTTACTCTGACAGAATCATCACCGCAAGATTTAGAACCCGCGCCAGAAACATCACATGTGTGCACTGTTATGCTCCGACTGAAACATCAGAGCTGTCTATGAAAGAAGAATTCTATGGACACTTAACAAAAATAACAGCCTCTGTTAATCGTGATGATATTTTGCTGGTGACAAGTGATTTTAACGCCAAAGTTGAACCTGACAACAGCGGTATAGAAAGTGTGATGGGCTGCACGGTCTAGGCAGAATGGCAGAACATGGTGAGTTCTTTACTGAAATGTGCCTCAGCAACAACCTGGTTATCGGTGAGACTCTTTTTCCCCATAAACGGGTACATAAAATCACATGGGTTTCACCCGACGATAAAATAGAAAACCAAATAGACCACATTGCTATCAGTAGGAAATGGAGAGGATCGCTACTCGCTGGAAGAATGTAAAAGAATGTTTTTCAACTGCTGCTGAACACATAGGATTCCAAATCAACAAAAGGAAGCAGTGGATTTCAGACACCACCTGGGCGCTGATCTCTGAAAGAAGAGATATAAAAGCACGTATCAACGCAGCAATGACAATTAATGAGATTTGCGCACTAAATACCGCTCTATTGACAAAAATGTGAAAAGAAATGCCCGCAATAACAAACGCAAATGGGCTGATGAATTTGCGAGAGAAATCGCATCTGCGACAAATCGAACTAAGGATCTATATAATATAACCAGGAAACTTACTCAAAGGAACTTTACAGCGACCAAACCTCTCAAATCTAGCAACGGAGAATTAATAACATCAAAAAATGGGCAGATGGAGCAGTGGGTTCAACATTACTCCACAATGTTGTCAAGTGGAGAAAACACGCTGCACGATCCTTGTGACTGTGCTTATCATAGTATAAGGAATAATATATCCATAAAATGCCCAGATATATCCGAAATAATGAACTACATAACATCCCTAAAAAATAATAAGTTGCCAGGTATAGACAATATCTCCCCCGAGATACTGAAAGCTACTCCACAAACAAGCGCTCGCTCAATTAGCAAAGCTATTGAAGAATTTTGGAGGACTTATCAGCTGCGCGATGACTTAAAGGAAGGGCTCGTTATCAACATCCCGTAAAAAGGAGATCTGTCACATTGAAGGAACTGGCGTGGTATCACACTAATTAATATAATGAACAAAGTTATATCGCAAATCTAAAAAAAGAGGCTCATCTGCGTTTGATACTGACCTCCGTAGTGAACAAGCTGGTTTTCGACACCAAAAATCCTGCATAGATAGTCTACGAATCATTATAGAATAGTCAGTTGAATGGAGATCCCCTCTGTACCTAGTTTTTATAGACTTTGAAAAGGCATTTGACACACTATCTCACTCAGCTATCTGGAATGCTCTCACATGTAAAGGTACGCCCACAAAGATAGTATCTTTGATACAAGCCCTCTACGATAATGTAAGTTGCAGAGTTTTGCATGAATGCTGCGTTAGTAACAAATTTACCATTATTACTGGCGTGAGGCAAGGCTCTATTTTATTACCTCTGCACATACATAGTTTTAGACAACATTCTGCAAAGAGCAACCCGCGAGAAGAGAGGAATTGAATGGGGTTTCCAGAGAAGGTTGGAGGATCTATATTATGCAGATGATATCAGCCTACTGTCTCACAGCTACAACGACATGGCGGCATAGATCGCAGCCATACAAAATGAAGCTGAAAAATGTGGAATGAAAATCAACATACTAAAAACGAAGGTGATGCGTATAAATTCTTTAAATAACACGACTTTCTTCATTAATGGAGAAGAATTAGAGGAGGTTGCCAAATTCAGCTATCTGGGTTCCAGCGAGGATATACAATATCGCATTAACTCCAGCAAGCGATCATTTCTAAATTCCAGGGTTTAAAATCCATTTCATTTTTTCATATCAGTAG
>NDXZ01001687.1:4396-18291 GCA_003055125.1 Paykullia maculata
TCAAAATATTTATAGATACAACAACAACAAAAACAGAAAAGAAACAAATTCCAGGTTTTTTATTAAACATGAGAACTGATCATAAATCTGTGTGAAACATGGAAATTTAATCTAAACGACAACGACGACAATCTTTTTTCTTCTTTTTCTTTCGATTTTATTGTTGTTACTGCTGATTTAATTTTAAATTTATTCGTATGTTGTTTTTATTAAATGTTTTTTTTTTGGTTGTTGTCATACAACAACTGAGATTTCTTTTGTTTTTAAATTTTCAATTGATTGTTTTAAATTGGAATCGAAGAGCACCAGAAGGGTTTTGTCCAAGACAAACATTTCATTAAGAGAACACCACTTTGAGTCACAGTTTGAAAAAAGTTATGTGTTTTAAAATGTAAAAATATTTAAATAAAGTGGATTTCTATTAATTGTAAATATTATATTTACAGTTACAAAAATTATTTGAGCTACATATAAAAATGTTTAGTGTGAAAATTGTTAAAAAACAAAGAAATTTAATAAAACCTTTATATTGGGTTTTACGAGTCTAGATTTGCTTTTTTTCTTCAAAGATACAACAATGTAAAAAAGATGGTGAATTAGGCGATACATAAAAATTAATACTAATGTAAGTATGTTAAATGACTTTCGACTGTTTTTTATTTTTTATTTTTGAAATTTAATTTTTTTTTATTTTCGACCTTCGACAGTCCTTGACTTTTTAAAATATTTTCAACTTTTTTTAGGAATTTTTTTTTTTTTATTCTTTTGCCAAAATATAGATGATTACTCGACTTTTCTGCAGTAAAACAGTACATTTCAACTTTTTTCCTTTCGTTTAGCCAAAAGCCAATAGTTCAATTATTTTAATATTACTGCCGCTCCAGGCAGAAATGCATATCTTTTTAATACATAATTTAAGCTAAATTTTTTATATTTTTTACTAAAACAATGGGAAAAGCAAAAGCCAACAAATAAAAAAAAAATAGTGCACAAGACTTACATAAAATATATAGAGTTCAATAGTCTAAAAAAGCCGTCTACTGTCCATTATAATAATGTTAACGATTGGTAATCGTAATCATAACTCTTTAGTATCGACCATATTTTTTACTTGTCAATAGAATTTTTGCAAACACTTTTATTTTTCACAACGAAATTTTTATACAAAACTACAATAAAAATTGCAAATCATAAATATTTTAACCATGTGATGTTGGTAATAACATCTCATAAATTTTAAATTTACAACTTTTATCATCATATTTTTGCGGTTTGGTTTTGATTCTTATTCTTTTTTTTTCGCTAATTAAATTAAAACGCAACAAAAATCATTTAATCATTTGATTATTTTCTTTCAATTTATGTTTAAATAATATTAAGTGCGAAATGATTAGATTAAAAAAACAAACGAAACAATATACATACATGAACATTAGTACATACGGACAAAGGTTTTAGCAACATTTTGCGATACTTAATTTAGATGTACTTAAAATAATTGTATCAAATACTATAAAAGCTTCTATATAAATGAAAATAAAACAATAAATGTGTTAAATATTTTATAAAACGATTAAAGCACAAAACGTGTGACTAAACGTATTAACTAGTTTGGACATTCCCAAAAAACACAACCAGTTGCACAGTGGTAAAACAGAATTTAAAACGTTAGCGTAATGTTAATTGCTAAAATAAGTGAATAATGTTTCTGTAAATTCTTTTTTAACTTCATTGGCTCTGTTTTTTTTTAAAGTTTTCTTATAATGACTCCTATTTGATGTAATAAAATACATATGCCAATATATTTTGCTGTTTTATCGGGGGAGAAAATGAAAAGAACTGATGGTTTACCGACTCTCGAACACGCTACGTACAACTGGCCGTGGAAAAAAACACGTGACTCTAGGTTTAGCCTACACACTTTTAAAGATTGTCCCTGAAGAACCCAAGGCTTTTGATAGTTAGTAGCCAAGGTTAGTAGTAGGAAATATGAGAAGCGAATAGGAGGATTTTTTTTATAATTTTTTTAATAAAGTAATCTTTTTATCGAATTCGTACATAAACTGCAAGGTATCCGACTTCTAAATATCTCTTTTTATGTATTTTATTTTTTTTCCTGCTCAAATAAGCCTACAGATATCAAAGAGAGTTACGCTAAGTTTAATATGGCAGCAATTGTATTTTCTTAAATATTACAAATTATATATTTCTGGCATAAAATGTATTTGAGCTGTATGGGCGGTACCACACGCGCTGATCCGATCCTTGTTATTTTTGGCTTGGAAAGGTTAAGTGGAAAAAGAGTTAATCGTATAAAAATTGAGAACACAGATATAACAGTTTCCTAAATATGGCGTAAAATTTATTTGTGTTGTATGGGCGGTACCACACCTCCTGACCCGATCCTAACAATATTTTGCTCGAATAAGCGAAATGGTGTAAGATATAAGTAGTTCTACAAGTGCTCTTTACATATCATAAAATGTATTTAAAATGTGTGGGAGGTGCCACGCCCCTTTTTTCATGCAAACCGTCTCCTGAAAATTACGAATCAAACAAGAAAAACTTGAGGCAAATCGATCCAGCCGTTCTCAAGTGATGCGATCACATACATGGACCATTTAATTTTTATAGTACATATAGATATTTTTATAATAAAACAAGTAAGAGAGCTGTGCCAAATCTCATATACCCTTCACTAAAAAATGTTTGCCTATATCTTGCAAAATATTTTTTTTTGCTTATATCTGGGGAATTTTTTTACCCTTCACACACACACATGTGGAAAGGGTATATATAGGTTTGTCATTCCGTTTGTAATTTTTTCAATATTCATTTGCGACCCAATAAAGTATATAAATTCAGGATCCTTATAGATAGGAAAATCGATTTAGCCATGTCCGTCTATCCGTCTGTGTATTGGTTAAAATCAAGTTAACGTAGCTCCCATAGGTCACCCAGGGTTGTATGTGGTATCAAACTTTTGGAAAAACTTTCGAGAAAATCGGTATTGAAAACTGCCAAGATCCATCAATAACTGACTAATATACATATAAGCAAAAAAAGACGACCGCCTCGTTTTTTTCATTTTTTTTTACTCAAAAAAAGAAAAAAAATTTCGATTTTTAAGCAAAACAAATTTTTTTTGTTTTTTTACACAAAAATGATTATAGTAGAAATTACAAACGGAATGACAAATATATATATATCCTTGTCACCTGTGGTGAAGGGTATGAATATAGCTGCTTTTATCCGGCCTATTCTGGGCTTGCAGAAGTTTATAAAATTCCTACACATATATAATTATTTATTTATTGTGTGTTTATGATCAATTTTTACATTTATACCATATAATTTCTATAAAATGTTGCCTATTGAAAGTAGCGCTAGTGATACAGTTCCTTAGATGTACCTTAAATATCCGTTTTAGGTATGGAAGCGGTTATCCTACTATCTTCTTTCAATTCATGCTATGCCCCACTTTATTTTGTATGATTTTTTAATTTTACAGGTAAGTAAAACCTTTTAATCGATATAAACCTTTTAGAGTTTACAGTTAGAGTTTAGGTGTGTAATTGCAAGACAGACAAACAGACTTACAGTTTAATTTATATAATACATAAAAGAATATGTATTTTCATTGGATATATGCATTTTATTTTTATATAATCAAAATGGTCAGATTAAATACACCCACTCTTGACATTTAAGCAATTGAAAACCAAACAAATATCATTAAATAATATTAGAAAGTCAAACAAGTGGCAGTAGCTAAAATTTAATGAATATAATAAGAGTAACATCGAAAAAATTAAAAATAATCAAACTAAACCAATCAAAGCTAATAATTATTAACAATAAAATAAATTATGACCCCGACGTGATTTGAACACGCAACCTTCTGATCTGGAGTCAGACGCGCTACCGTTGCGCCACGGAGTCTTATCTTTAAACGAAACTAAAACATTTATAAAAAAAGATGTGAAAAAGAAAAAAAAATTAAGTGAAATGAATTTTATTATTTTTAGAAAAACTAAAAATATTTTTTTTAGGAATTTTAAACAAAACTAATTCTTTTTAATATTTTATATTATTAATAGTTATTTTTATGCTTTTGTTGTCAAACATATTTATTTAATTTTATTTGGTTTTTTTGCTGTCATTTCAGGTGCTAGCCGGCGTAGATGTTTAAGTATTTTAAAAACCCTACGTGATCGCCACTTAGACCTGCCCGGTAATCCAGTCACTTCCTATCACCTGAAAACGCTGCTTCTGTACGAATGCGAAAAACATCCCCGGGAAATGGAGTGGGAGGAGAATTGCATTGCCGATCGTATTAATGGTATATTTTTACAGCTAATCTCATGCTTACAGTGTCGTCGGTGTCCGCATTATTTTTTGCCAAATATGGATTTATTTAAAGGCAAATCACCGGGTGCTTTAGAAAATGCCGCCAAACAAGTTTGGCGTCTAACACGTATAATGTTAACTAATGCACGATGTCTGGAGGAATTGTAAGCGCAAACAACCACACAAAAGGAAAAAAAAACTGTGCACAAATTGAATAAACTAGAATATATATGAACGTATGTACGTGATGTACTTACTATTGAAAGACACACAAAAAAGTATTCCCACTATTGGTGGGAAAAAATCACAAAGATATTGTTAAAAGAGAAAAAACTTATTTGTATTATAGTTAAAAGAAATAATAATTCTTGCTTATTTATTTTATAAATTGTTTTCTTTTTTTTTTTGTAATTTAAATAGTTTTAGTTTTTTAGGGAAATTACGTAGTGTGTTCGGCTGATAGTAAAACAAATGGTTTAATCAAATTGCCAGGAGTTTTAGTTTTAAATTTAAATTTAAAGACATCAGATTTAAAGAATACGGTTTGTTTAAATTACACAAAATGCTAAAATAAATTTAAGAATTAAACATATTTTAAAAAAAATTACTAAAGTTTATAAAAATATAAAATTATCTCCACAGATAAGTTGGTTAAATAATTGAAATAATTTATACCATTGCACGCAAAGAAAAAACATTTTTGATTAAGGACTAATGATCACAAATACATTGCTACTGAAATTGTCTTAAGGATTTTGCCAAATAAAATTAGGTTGCTCCGAAATTATGGTTATAATATAACTATTTGAAGAACAACATAATTATGAGTATTTATAATAGAGTATATGATTAACACTAAGTGTTTGTTAGTAGTTCCCGCTATCATATGGGTTGTTCAATAATCGTTCGAGATTTGCTACAACAAAAATATTGTCGGGACAATCATACAAACAATTTCAATAATTTACTTCAATGCCACCAACTCTAACTTTTTCCAAACATTAATCTTTTTGTTCTTTCGGTAAAATAGAGATCAAAAGGTTTTTAAACCCGTATTTAAACAAGAAGCCGAACACATTACAAAAAACAATTATTTGAAAGACATAATTACCAGTGACTTAAAATAATTTCTTTATAAATTAAGCATTTTCTAAATTATTCATGCCAATATGACTATCTATCCCTGTAATCATGCTTAAGCTTAATATTAATTTAACAAAAAAAAATTGTAAATTTTTAAAAACAAAAAGAATCCAAAAATTATATTTAGAAAATTTTGATAAACTATTAATATAATATAAAATAAAACAAAAGATTCCTAAATTTAAGGTGCTTTTAAGACAAAGACATTTAATTTAATTTGTTTTTTTTTTATTTATTTTTGCAAAATATAATTTTAATATTCTAAGCAAAAAATTTGTATACGACTTTTTAACCTTTTTTTTTGGAAAAAGTTAAAAAATTTAAATCAAAATTATTATTTAACAATTAAGTAGGTACTTTTATATATAAACAATTATTTAAATTTATAAAATTCCTATACATTTATAAATAATAACTTAATTAATTGTATTTATTATTCAAGTGTAAAATATACAAGAAAAACAAATGTTAAACAAATAATAAAATAAATAAATAAAACATAAATAATTGAAATTAATTTTGTGTTTGAATAATTTTTAATCAACACCGACTTTATTACTCTTAAATAAATAATAAATGAAATTTGTTTTAAACAAGAAATAGAAAAACCTTTACAATAAAAATTCATTATTAATGTGATTTTGACAGAAATAAAATTAAAAATAATTCGTGTTTATTTCAATTTTTTATGTCCAGTACGTGATTGTTTTTAATTTATTTAAAATTTAAATTGAGTTCCAGTAGTGCCCTACTGCTTGCAATAAAGTAAGATTAAGAACGAATGCCCCAACAGCATAAAAATCTTTTACAACTTTTTAGTAAGATTTAATTTTGTTTGTCAACCTGAGGTATTTAATACAGTTTTTCTCATTATTTATTTATAGAAGTGAAAATAATCATCTGTCATTAGAACTTTTAAGAAGCAAATCGGGTAAAAGTAGGGTTTATTTAAAAATTTATGAATGTAAAGGGTAAAAAAATGTCGCCTTAACTTTTTGCCTTACAACTCCCACCTTATAACTTCTGTTAACATTTATTCCACCTGATGGTCGTTAATATTATTGTCCACTGTCTGCTTTGGCACAATAATTTCTTCTCTTTGTTTTCAGTTGTCTGTCATGTTTGGCATTTAAATGAGTCAATAACAAGCCATTTGAAAGACACTTAACAATGGTCATAAAGTAGTTTGATCAATTTCAACAACAATTGAAACATTTGGTGAAAATTCATTTTTAGGGCATTATTATTTATGCATTTTTATTTAATTGTTGTCGTTGGGATTTATACGTTATTTGTGATATTTTTTTTTTTTAACAAGAAATCACATTTTTGTGCATTTAGTTAAATTATTCTTGCAATTAATTTCGGAAAATCATCAGGTATTATTGTAGAATAGGGTCACTTACATATGTATAAGAAGATTTTATTTATAAAAAAAGCTCAAAAATTTATTATTATTTATTAAAATTTTCATGTGTAATTAATAGCAGAAAAAACTTAGGGGGGTTTCCCTTAAATAATTAAGGTATTCATTTAAAGCTAAGAAGGCCTTATATTATCTGTTTGTTTTTAGCTCATGCGAATGAGCTGTTAAACATTTAATAAAATGTTTAAATTAGTATTGTTGACCTTTAATATTCGGCTTTTGATCATAAATTTATAATTATAAATAAAAATCCAAAATTGAAGTTGTTGTTTTTATTTTGAAAAATGATTTTTTATTATAAAAATTCCAATTTTTCGATCGATTTTCAAAATAAAAACAACAACTTCAATTTTGGATTTTTATTTATAATTATAAATTTATGACCAAAAGCCGAACAATAATCTACCACAAATACATTTAATAAACTATTTTTTATTCATTTCGATTTTGACAATTTAGACAAACAAACATAAATTATTATTTTAAATATCCGATAAACAGTTTTGAATTCTCTTTCATATAAGTTGACCCCATTCCGCTTTGCTGGACCCAAATTAATTTTTGCATTACATATATTTAAACATTAATTCCTTCTTGTGTAGCTAATATACCCATTCTTGCCTTTTAAGAATACCAAGTTGGATTGAAAAAGAAAAATTTTTGATTTCAAATCTAATCTTTTACATTTCTATAATAAAACGTGAAATATTTGAACAAACAAAGGTAAATTTGTAAATCACTTTTTGTCACTTATTGGCACATTATTTATCCCGAAGATCATCTTAAATTTAACTTTTAACGAAAGGTTTACATATAATTTTCAAATGAACATAATAAATAAAAATTTGTTTTATTTTTAAAAATTTCTTTATACTCTTACGCAAATTCATTCATAAGGCCCTTTCCTTCCTCGGTGGTGTGGGGTAAAAATTCTAATTAAAAAAAAACGTTTATAAAATTTTTTATATTTTATCGTTCGATGAATAAACTTGACTTACTAAAAATCACTTGATAAGACAGACAACCAACCAACTTTATAATTTCAATTTGTTTTAAGTCTTCAAAATCATTGATTAATAAACAAACGAGTATTTATTATACAAGAATATAAAACAAGGTTTTATTATTTATTTATGTTAAAAAATAAGGAAAAATTATAAAAACAATTAAAAGAGACACATGTTGAGTGCGTTTTTTTTTTCATTTAATTTTTTTTGTTTAATAACAAAATGTCAAAACAAAAATATTTTTATAGTTAAAAACATACTGCGATCTAAAAAAGACAAATTTGAGAAAAAAAACTGCTCGTAAAAATTCGCAAATTAATGACCAAACAATGAAATGCAAATTAAACAAAATAAATTTTATTAAATATAGTTTTAGAAAGATTTCGCACATGAGTCTGTGTGGCTGACCCCGGTTATTAAAATATAAAAAAAAACGTTAACCAATTTAGGAAAAACAACGTTTTAAATAAATTTATTTTTGAATTAATTAAGCATGAAATTAACAACGTTGAGGCATTTTTATAGGTTTTAAAATAATTATCAATTATTAATAGAGACAAAAAACACACCCTTTTTATTTATAATAATAAAAAATAAAAAGGAAATTTCAATTTAACATCAATCTTAGAACAATTTTCAGAGTCGAATATGCGATGCCGTTTGTCTTGTTTGTTAAACTTACACTGCAGGTCGAAATTTTGAATACCTTTTAATAAGATAGTTTTAAAGCCCAAGAACGTGAAGCATTAATTTTGGTGTCATTTTAACATATGTTTTTTAGAAATTCCTACGGAATGAGAAACTTGTACATATGTACTTGTATACCTTTGCCATCAGTGATAAAGAGTATACGATAATTATTTTCAATCGCTTTGGCATTATTGCAATTATCTAACAAATTTCTTTAATCATTTTATATGTATGAGGGGCTAAATAACTATAATCATCCCGTGAAAACCCTTTATCAAAAGAAATTTTTATTTTTAGCTTTAAAGTTATTGCTTTGACTAGAAAACAATTAAAACAATTTGAGTTGCTAATAAGTAATTGTATACATATAATCAAAAATTTAAAAAATTGTCCTTTCCTAAGGTACATAATTTAACTGTGTGAATATTGTAGGGTACTTAACATTCGGTACTGGCGAATATATCATTCTAAGTTATTAAATAATAAATTATATATAAAACCAGTTGAAACTTAGTTGTAAGTAATTTTCCTGTAGTTAAATATCAATTTGTAAATGGCGCTTAATTCATGGCATAATGCGTTCCGTTTACTTCTTCTTACATTTAACGTAAATTTTCATTTTATACCAATAAACTGAAATGTTAGAGAAAATGTTAATCATGTTAATTTCAAACAAGAAACTCTTAGTGGCCAATAAATTCTGGAATCAACGTGCACCATAAACGTAATCGTCAAGAAAACAAATAAAACTAAACCTCATCCTGTGTGGCCGTGGCACATGATGAATTTAAATGCGCAGCCTGTAATTAGGTGCTTTTTATGCTGTCATCACCAGCGTACTTGATTATAGGGCACTTATTGATATTGTTGCTTCGTTCATTGTTGATATTATTGTTGTTGTTGTTGTTGTTGTTTTCAAGAATAAAGTAAATATTAATTTTTATTACTTGATGCAATCTTCAACGACCACTATTGCAACAATAAAAAAAGGAACCAGGCCATTTTAACAGGTTCAATTTTTCCCCGCTTACATTTGTGCACCAACCAGCAAAACATAAAAAAAGAAATATTTTTAAAAATTGCATTTTATGCATCTTAAACAACGTTTGATACTAAATATAGCCCAAGGGCTATTTTTTTCTCTTTGTTTTGCTACACACTACTTTCGTTCAGTTTTTAAAGCTTTTGAAGCAAAAATGAAGAGACTTAATTGTATAGAATAAGAGTTAACATTTTTTTGAAAAGAAATTATATTGTGAAGTATAGACATAATTACAGGGTTCCAGAATTCAAACAATGTATGTAGTTGGAGTTTCAATTTTTTTATTTGTTTGTTGCAAACAGTTAAGGAGTTTAAGTCAAAGTTTGTTTAAAGGCTGGTAACCAGTAGGGAGGAATTATTCTTACTTTGGACAAATGTATTTTCTATAATTTCCTTAAGTTTTAAAACTTCAATAAAAACCTTCGTTTTTCAATTTCTATATTAAAATTTTTTTAAATAACATTTCTAGCTGATTTTACTTTTCTACAAAATTTTTTGAGTGTATAAGAATTTTTTAACTTAATTCCACAATTAGTTTTTTGCAGGTAAATTTAAATATTAAATTTTTCACAAAAATCAATAAAACTTGGATTTTATTAGGCTTTTGCAGAAAATTTTCCAAAATCAATATATTTTTGCTATGGGCTCTAGCTCTTACATAGCACCTAATCCTAAACTCCTCCTGCATGCTTAAAATATTGGTATCAAGATATAATTCACTTAAAATAAGTTAAAGCTTTCATATAGGAACATTTTGGCAATAAAAAAATTAGCACAAATAATTCCATATTAAATATGTATATTGTGGAGTAGAATAGATATAATAGAGTGGAAATAGATAAACTAAAACTTTTTTATATTGATTTAAATTATGTATAAAGAAATAAATAAAAGAAAATGCATAAACAAGTTTCTTTATATATGTTCTTGCAAAATTTTTGTTCATCAGTCTGTTTTACCAAAAGCAGATTAAGTATCCCATATGGTCTAGTGGCTAGGATATCTGGCTTTCACCCAGAAGGCCCGGGTTCGATTCCCGGTATGGGAACAAATATTTTAAATACGTTGCAAGAAAAATAAAAAAAAATAACGCAATCATGGTCGGATTATATGATGTAATTTCTTTTCTTGCTCCAAAAGTCTTTATCCCATGCGGTCTAGCGGCAATAAAAATCAACCAGGTTCGATTTTTAGAACCAATTTTTTATGTATAAAAAAAGTTTAAAAATATTTAAAAGAACGAAAAGTATTTTGAAACAGAGTTTTTAAACAATAATACGGGAATTATTTTATTATGAGAGAATATTTTTATAGTGTTTAAAAAGCATTTTAATTCTTACAGTTGTTATATCCCATATGGTCTAGTGGCTAGGATATCTGGCTTTCACCCAGAAGGCCCGGGTTCGATTCCCGGTATGGGAAAATGTTTTTTTGTTTATATTTTTTTAATTTTCTCCCTTAATTTTATCAGAAAAAATGCCAAAAACACAATTTAAATTACATTAACGCAACTTTTGTTAAGCTTTATAAGAACGGGGACATAGCTATCTCAGACAACAGTACATTTTTGACTCTGCAGTAGATTCTTTTTGAGCTTTCAGTTTGCGATTGCATTAAAAAAAGAAGCTTTATCATCGACCTTCTCTGCGATTAATTTTTTAATAAAAATTTATTATTAAAATTCAAAACACACTTTAAAGGCCACCACACCTATAAACAATGTCATCTGTAAATTATAATGACTATAAAAATGATGCCGTTTTTTCTTTAACAGTTTTATTCTTTTTGGCTGAAACAACAATCGCAAGTATCTTGTGCTTTTCAAACTAAAATCATCAATTTCAATTAACATGAAACTTCAATAATAAAGGCAAAAACAAAAACGAAAAAAAAACTTTATAGGCGGCACGTTATAAAGACTATTCCTGCAACAATCACAACAGGCACAAGTTGAAACTACTTAAAAATACAAAAATTAAAGACGAAAAAAAAACAATGGACGGATGAATGGAAAGACGAATGAACAAACGAAACAGCCAAAAATTAAATCAATCACTTACAAACAAGAAACCTCCTGTCAACAGGGCTTGCAAGCACAAAGAGAGCTAAAGGAAAAGCCTGGTCTTGATACGTATGTGCATTGACGGGCTGGTTGGCATACAAACGGCTGGTAACGAAAGAACTCCAAAGGAGGCCAAAACCATAAATACACCATCAAAATAATGGTTAAAAACAAACTAAAATCTTAAATAGCAACAAGAAAAAAAAGAACTAAATTTTTATGGAAGACATAAAGAAAAATGTCAACGAAAAAGGCATGATAAAGAAAAAAACTCAAACAGCCGACTCTACAAGCTGCTTCCTAGAACCAACAGCTACAGAGACAGACATTTAATTCAATATTTTTGTTTATTTTTTCAACAAAAACAAACTTCAAACAAGTTTAAGAAAAATGCCAGCTCAAAAAAAATTAATCAAGATAATAAACTTTTTCTTTTTAAGTCAAACAATTTTTTTATAATATTTTTTTTTTATCAAAATAAACCTTTTTTTTAAAAATCGCTTTTTTCAAAATCAATTAGACATGATCATTGATCACTTATTTTAAGTGTCCAACCAGAAACCCCAACTTGATATTCCCTTCTACTTTACTATTCTCTGCATTTCAGTAGTCAAAGTCACATTGAAAAAAAAACACTTGTTTGCTATTAAGACACTGTCTCATCTGTCGTTTTTCCCAAAAGAAAAAAATAAAATAATAATAATAAAAAAAAAATATGTAAAAGCAACCAACTACTTAACTAGTTAACCATCCAATCATCCATCTGTCTGTCTTTCTGATTGCCTGACTCGACTGCCTGCCTGTCTTTTTCTTAACGTTTTTTTTGTTTTGTTTTTTGTTATAGATCCTCAATGATCGATATAAGTCTTTCTCTTCGTTTTTTTTTCGTTTCAGTTTCGTTGCTCAGACGTGTTGAAAATGTTTAATTAGTAATTGAGTGCGTGTGCAAGATAGTTGCATTCCTGCACTTTGTGTCTGGTGCCCTACAGTCTGCATTTGAAAACTGCCCAATAATTGATTCAGTAATCTCATTTTTAACTTTTTCAATGCGAAACCTGCATTCTGTTCGAAAATCTGCAAAACCATATATGGTTTCATAGTCGAAATAATTCTAGTTTCGTTGACTTACTATAAACATGGCCTAAGAAAATTTTTCTACTCCAGCTCTTTTGTTCATTTCTATTAAATAATAAAAAAAATATTTCCAAAAACTTTAAATTATTCTTAATTAACTCAGAAAACAGTTTTGACATCTGTTTTTTGTAAAATATATTTAATCATTTTTCTTTTGATAACAATTTTGTGATAATTTCGATAATAAATAATAATTTATAAAATGTTTACCAATTACACTTGTAGCGCATTTTCATAATCATCCTTCACCCACCCGTTGAATAGTTGCTGACATTGGGCTTTACATATCATTCAATTACAATTAATAAATATCGCTTGTAAATTCAGGCATGCGTGTAAAATGATCGTTATATTAAAATTATAATGATAAAATTTAATTTTATTACGTTTTCAACAAGACAACAAGATTTCCATATAACCTTAACGTGTGTCCATTTATTGTGATTTATACGTTTAAAAACGGACCCTTTTCATATAGAAAAAAATAAATAAAAAATAGAGAAAAATCCCAAAATGCATGAAATTCTTGGAATAGAAATCTTTGTTCTATTAATTCATTAATTTCGTTTTTTTTTGAGTTTTAAACAGAATTTGAAATTAAAAACGTGATATAAATTTGAGGAAAAATTTAAATATTTATTGGAAATATTTTAGAAATTGTTAAAAGTTCTTAGAAAAATTTATGTTTTATTTGGAGAAATTTTTAGATTACTGGTAAATGGAAAAGCTTTTTTTCTTTGGGCTTACGAAGAAAATGTTTGTCAAGAAAGACAAACAACTATTAAGCATTAATACAAATCTACAAAGTAGTTTTTTACTGAAAAAAAATCTAAATATAAATAGTAGCTAAAAGTAATTAATACCAACAATGTTTCTACCGCATTTGAAATAAGAATTAAAATTGAAGTAAAATATAAAGAAAACTTTTTTGTTCATTTTGGCTACAAAACTTTCTTAAAATCGAATGACAAGTAAATCTTAGATTATAAACGTAAAAAAACGACGTTTTGGAAGCTGCATACTTAGAACAGTTTATTTAAT
>NDXZ01001688.1:6163-17236 GCA_003055125.1 Paykullia maculata
AATTAAAGTTAATATAGTTTGTATATAATGTACAGAGTTGTTGTTATTGTTATTTTTAATACACATTTAAATTATAAATTCATCTTTGTTTAATATTTTTTTATTTATATTATTATTATGGTTATTAGAAAGTATAATTTTTATTTGTTTAATTCATAAAATAAAAGTTTTATTTAACATTAAAATTATAAATATTTGATAATTAAAAGCTTTAGGCTTTATTAAAAAAAAAGAACAGAATAAAAAACTTAGAAAATAACTTACAAATAAAATTAAAATTTTATAAAAAAATTTAAAAAAAAATTCTTAAATAGTTTATTTTTTTTATTGAAAAATAATAAATTTACACATTTTTTCCAATGAAATCTAGTAAAGAAAGAGAAAATGAAATGAAATAAAATTTAAAAAAATTAAGTAGCGTATGAGAGATTAAAATTGAAAATAATAATAACAAAAGCTTAATTATGAGAACATGACTTCTGAACTTAACGTTTAAAAAAAAGTTATTAACACTTTGTGTTTTTATATTCTGTCTCACAGCAGCAATTTCAATACAACCTATTTCTTATTCATTAATACCAAAAGAATGTATTATGTATGTAATTTAAGGAAATTGTAAGATTTAACAAATTGTACCTTAAAATAAACTTAATAGAAGTCACGTTGTATTTTTTATTCTTTTCTTTTCTTTTACAAATAAATATTAAAAATTAATGTGGGTGTGTATGTGTGTGTGTATATGTATGTGTTAAGAAAGGAGAACGATTTTTTTTTTATTAATTAAACTAGTTTAACAACAATATTCTAAAAAAAAAGAAGAAAATGGTAATTACAATGTTGTTTTCTTTTCTCTTTAAATTTATTCATTAAATTATTTATCTTTAATAATAATAATAATATTAGTAATAATAAGCATGTATGCAACTTATTGTACATAATTTTCTTTCTTTTAATAGGAAAACAAATATTAATCGGACTTATAATGATGGATGTGTCTGGTTGACGACCCCCCCCAACAAACCAATTGTCTGAGTTTTAAATTGCTTCTATGGTTTTCGAAAACGGCAGAAATGCACCAAGGACGTCTTATTTAATTCTTCATATTGTCGTTGTCGTTTGTAATTGTGATATGAAAGCAAAATAAGGTTAAACGACTGCGACGATATCGGTCGGCTACTACAACGACACTCAGATAAACATTATTCATAATATACACTAATGTATTTTAGAGAGTGTGTGTGTGTTTCTGACTTTTTCAGAAAGATTTAAATTCGATTTTACAACATTTTTATTATTTGTTAAGAATTGAAAGCTTTTTAACTTTCTCTTCCATTTGACTTTTTTCTTTCCTTTTTGTAAATAAACAAATCCCTGTAAATTTGAAAATGATTTTTTTAATTGTGTGAGTGTGAATGAATGTACCTCCATAGAAAAATCACTAAACACCGTTTGATTCAACTGCTTGCTACTGTCTGTCTTTACATACATAAATATATTTAAGCAATGTCAACACTTTTTTTACGTTCCAGGCCAGCTATTTCGTTTTTATCACAATTTAGACGTTGTTGTTGCTGATGATGATGCACATTAGAGTGATGATGATGCTGTTGATGATGCCGTGTATTTTGTCCAATATTGCTGTGACTTGTTGTGGTAGCATTTGTCATTGTCGTTGTCGCTGATGCTGTTAAAATTTTATGGTGAGTGGCATAGAAACGATCTGGACTTGGTTCGCGTGAGGAGGACATTGATGTCGATGTCGAGGAGATTTCCTCCAGGCAATTGTCTAGTAAATCACCACCTCCGATACTGCTCGATATACTATGGTTACGATTGCGTATAAAGTCCAAATCATCGTCATCTGAAAGAGAAAAATTTGTAGATGTTTTTTTTTATTTTACACATTTTTTTCTTGAAATTTTTTATTTTTATTTTTAAGACAGAGATTTTGAGAATAAGAAAATAGCTGTTTTGGGGATTTTCGGGGATAACACATTGAGAATTGGGGATGAGGTCTTAAAAAAAACTGGGAACACTGCTTCTTTGTGAGAATGGACCAATTACGTTCAGTAAATATTTTTTAACAATAAAAAAAAACAAATTTTCATTCAAATTTTTTTTCAATTTCAAAACTCACCTTTTCTTAAACCAAAATCAGTGCTGGCAACACTTTCATTAAACGACGAAAAACATGAGCGATTGCTACTGCCAACGCTAAACGTAGTGCCCAAACTTTGCTTCTCCTTTAAAGATTTCAAACGGGCACAAAGACTCTCTTGTTGTTTTTCAAGTAGAGTGGGGGCGGCATTAAATTGGCCTGAAAAAAAATAAACAAACAAAAACATATTCGCAAATTAATTTTACAATTTTATTCTCTCTTTGTATGTGCTTATGGATTATAATGTCCGTCTTATGAGAGAGAGTTTTTTTGTTGTTGCTTTCTTTACATACCTTTTGTAGAATCCTCTTCAACGAAGGAGGAAGATTTCAAAAGTGAATCATTTAAACTGTTACTACTGATTGAGCTGTTGCTGCTATTTAGAGAATCTAAAGATGATGAAGATGTTACGGCCGTAGTAGAGGACATTATTTCCTTTTGTATTTGCGAGTCTACAGATTGTGTTAAACGATCCGGAGAATTCAAAGTACATTTGTTTGTTATAGGCATTGTTGTTGCGCTGCTCAGCAACGAAGACGTAAATGTCGCTTCTACGGTTGGAGGAGTAGTAGGTGTTGGTGTTGTTGGTGTTGTTGCTGTTGTTGTTAAGCTGACACTGACACTGGCACCAGCACCATTACTGGAATCATTGGATGATGAAGATTGTTGCATACGTTTACGATACTCATTTATGGAGAGTTTACGCTTTGGTTGTGGCGGTGGCTCCGGAGCCGTCAGCTGGGGATTTAAACGCGGATCATGGCTAGCCGTTTTTGTAAGTATTTTTAAAGGTGGCGTCGTCGCATTAGCAGCAGCAGAACCTAAGCTGGTTGCAGAGCTGCCTGTTACAGTGGGCGTTGGCACTAAGGGAGCGGGCATTTCTGTTGAGGAATCTTTAAGAGATGTGATCATAGCTGCTGCTGTTGGAGCACTAAGAGTTGTTGAGCTCACCACTGCAGCACTAGTGGTCGAATCTTTTATGTTAGCAGCATTATTTAGGCCAAACAAAGCTGTATGCGATACATAACCGCCCAAAGTGTTGTAACTTTTTAATTTAGTGTCTAAAAACTCGGATAGAACGCTGCCGCCCCCAGAAGGCACCGAAGTTGTCGCTGTTGTCAAGGGGGAAGATGATGTTGATGTCGGCGTCGAGCTATTCGAGGGTGTCATAGGGGCCGGTAGACTAGATGGTGGTGTTGGATTGTCCAAAAGCTTGCCGTATATGGTATTGTAGAAGGGCAAGTGAGTTGTGCTGCTAACACTTGGAGTAGAGAATGATGGAGAGTTTATGCCTCCAGAAGGTGGTGTTGGTGGTAAAGGTGGCTGTTGCTGTTGATTATTATGCACGGACGATGTAAAACTGGGACAAGTCACATGATCTGGAATGTTTTCTAGTAGCACTGTCGGTGGAGGTTGGGCTTGTACTGTACTTGATAGCGGTGGTTGTTGATGATTTTCCAAAGTGTTGTTCGTTGCAATAACAACGTTATTAAAATGTGGTAAAGTTGGATGTTCCCTTAAAATGGTTGTAGGGGCTGGTAATAAGAGTTGTCCTAATACTGGGGCTGCTAAAAGTGGCGGTTGCGTTACAATTGTGGGTATATGTTTGGGTTCTTCTGGTGGTGTCGTATTTGTAACCATCATAGTTACCGATTGTGTACTGCAACTGGCTGCAACAGTTGTTTTTGTCAAACTGCTAACAGCTGTTTGATTTGATGACTTTTTATCATGTTGCTTTTCTAGTTTGGCAAATTGTTTATTGGTGCCATTCTTAAGTTCTTCGGTTTTTTGAGACATTTTAGTTTCTTTTCTCGGTTTTTTTGCAGCAACATGACTTTGTTCGTCGTTTGCTAAACGAGAGGATTCCCTTTTGAGTTTGCTGCCTCCCGAAATGGCACTATTAACTAAATGCATGTCTTTTGTAAGTTCCAATTCAAAATTAAGTTGACGCTTTTTGCTTAAAGGATATGATGGTGTGGAGGACGTAGTATTGTATGTATTGCTACTAGAAATTGTATTATTAATAGCCGAAGCGGAAGAGGAGGAGGTTGTTCTTTGTCTTTTGAGTTTATCCACATCAGAGCTTAAACTAGTGGTTGCAGTCGAAGATGAATTCGTGGGATAGCAATTCTGTAGACCCACAGTTGTTAAAGTGTAGGCGGAGGAAGAAGATGATGTACTAGATGAGGTAGATGATCCAGATGATGATTTTTTCAAAGACTCTTTTAGTTTCTTCGAAGACACAGAGGGATTTGTGGTTGAGTTTATAATTGAGTTCTTGTTTGTCGTCGAGGACGATAAAGATGTTAATATTTGTGGAGTGGAAGAGTTTTTATGACTATTTGAACTGCTAGAGCTGCTGGTTGTTCGTTCGCGTTTGTGCAATTTTTGTTTCTTACTAGAACCACCACCACCACCACTCGAGGATGAACTCTTATGGTGTTTAGAGTTGGATTTCTCGCATTTTTCTTTATCCTCTTCGTGATGCTGATGCTGATGGTGATGATGTTGATGTTGCGACGATAAAGAAGACGAAGATCCCATTCTTTTTTTGTTATGATGATCATTGCTGGTATTTAAGCAATTGGTGGTTAAAGAATTGCTATTTGAGTTGGTCGATTTCGATTTTTTATTGCGCGACTGCAAAAAGAGTATGTTTTCCTTATGAAAACTATGTAAACGGGCCTGTATGTCATCGTCGCTTAAAGATTTGTGACGTTGTATTGGAGCTGCTGCTGATGCTGCTGCTACTGTACCACCCGTCATACTTGCAGCAGGTGGAGGTGAAGGTGTAGCTGCATTCACGCCAACAAATGTTTTTGTATCTGCTGCTAACGTTCTCGCCGCCACTAATGCAGTGGAAGTTGAGAAGCTAACCTCAGACATCTCCGCCGTCAAAGTAGCAGAATCCTTTAACATTTTATTTGTTTCCTTTTTTATTTTATCGTTTTCCTTAAAGGTGTTGCCAGCAGATATTGATAAAGTTTTCTGCTTGTGACACACTTTTGTGTGCGTCTCAATGTTAGTCTCCAACTCTTGCTTAACAGTAACTACATCATCGACTTTGAGTCCTTCTTGTTTTGTCGATTGCTTTTTAACATCATCAACAAGTTTTTGTTCGTCTGCTTCTTCTAATTTTTTCAAATTTAGTTTCTCAATTTTAGCCTCTTTAACTTCCATAGGAGATTTCTTTGCAGTTTTTATGTCTTCTTCAATTTCTTTTTTAGTTTCAACAACTGCAGTTGCTGTAGGCTCTTGCTTAACAAAAGCCTCCTCTTCCTTTGTAATTTCTGCTTTAATTTCCTGTTTATTTTCAACACCGTCCAATGAATTTGGTAAAAACATTTCTCCCTCGTCCTTTAACACTTGAGGAGGTACAATAAGCTCCTCCTTTTGATCTCTGTGTTCATGTAAAACATCCACATCATCGGCTGCCATACTTTCTTCACGTTCCACATCAATTTTAACATCCTCGGTGCCGCTAGTATCTTCTGGCTCAATTTTAACTAAGTTATCCTCGGCTTTAATCATTTCTCTGCCGGGACTTGGGGATCTTAAAATGTCAACATCATCTTCTTGATCATTGAATTCAGCTGGTCCTGCTTGATCTGTTTTTTCATTTGTAGTTTCGGGAGATTCTTTTTTATCTACATTTTCCAAAATAGTATCCTCATGTTTAATAACAGTTTCCATTTTGATTCGATGCTCGAAGTGCAGATTCGATTGGGGAAATGTGGTCACGTCAACATCTTCTTCCATTTTAAGTTTGGAATAGTGAATATTTTGTTGTGGCTGCTCTTTTGGAAGCTGTTCACATTTTTCCACATCTACATCAACATCTTCTTGCAGGTCCTCAGAGAAACGCTGTGATTCTAATACACCTTTGTTGTCAAACTTTTCTGGGGTCGATTGATTCTCTTGCAAACGCAAATAATCCATTTGATTATGTTGATGGAAACGTTCGGATGCCAGGACTTGTACTGGCAGTGGTGATGGCGGCGATGGAGTGGCATTCGCACTTAAATCACCGCAACTTTGTGATAGATTTTCCTCCATTTCATCTTTACCTGTGAGTAACAAACGACGTTTCTTCAAAGGTGTAGTAAAACCATTAGGTACGTGATTTGTTAATGCAGTGGCGGGCGAACCTATCGCAAGCTGTTGAGCATTCGCAAAGTTACTATTAACTACTGCAGTTGTGGGCGATGGAGTCATTGAAAATGAATTTTGAAATTCTTCATGGGTTTCCTCACTAATGGCCTGCCGCAGCCACCGTTTCTTAACGGAAGAATTATTGCTGCATGTACTGACTTGTAAAGGCAAATGAAGACTCCGATTGCTAGTGATTTCTGTTGATGATGGGTTCGGGTAGGGTCCAATTGTTAAAGGTGTTTTCAAGGTTAAGTCCACAGCTGGTGTAGGCATTTTCACATAGGACCTGTGTAGCTGCTGCTGTTGGTCATAACCATAGGAATGTTTAGTTTGTGTAAGAGTACCTAAGGCACTGCCACCAGCTGATGCCTCCGATTGCTGTATGAATTCCTCAACTTTTTGGGCCGCAATACTTAAATTTTGTGGCTCTTCTGTTACGGCAGACTGCACTTGCTTAATATCGCTCATTGCTGCTTGTAGCAGGGAGTCCAGACCTACTGATACTAAAGGCTTAACATGCGAATCACCACTGCAAGTCGTAGAAGTTGCATTCGGGTCTATGGTTTGCACTGTTTGTTGTTCGTTTAAAGTTGTTACCACATTGTTTTCGGGAATATTTTCTTCCACGTGATGCAGCCAATTGTTCATCAAGTGTTTTTTAGTTTTCGCCTGCAGAGGATACTTGAACTCTGAGCTATGCATTTCGGCAGTATTTCCTTTAAAATTCGATTCCAAAGGTCCCACTGCAGCTTCAATCAATAAACAAGCACTACTTAAATTTGAGGGCGGTGTGGAAGGTGATGAAGTTGCAGATGTTTCATTTGAATTTAACATGTACTGAGCTGTAGAGGAACGCTGCGGCGATTGTTCTATATTCTGTTGTTCATTGCTTCTTGTCATAACATCCGATGAGGTGGGGGAATTAATATTTGGCGAAGTATTGGGATTTGCAAAAGCCATTAAAAGCCCAGCTGCTTGATCAACGTTGTTTGTTATTGCATCGCTGTTTAGTCTTGCGCCAGGGGCCGCACTTGCTGATGTGGGAGTTGAAAAATGTATTTCCCTTTGTAAAGCCACTGTTTGTATGGGCGGCGAGGGCATGGCAACACAGCCCTCTGATTCTGAAGTAATCGCTTCGTGATCATGCGTACTACAATCGTCTACCGATTCTTGGCTATTCATGCGACTTTGTCTGCGTTTTCGCTGGTTATTGTATCCACCACCTTGCCCCTTGGCGCCGCCCTTACGTTTCTTCTTCGATCTACCTGCTGTGTGATTGTTCGTACGTTTCTTCCCCTCCGAATTTTCGCTGGAATCAAATGTTTTATTTGGCGATGTAGGAGTTGTGTTTTGGCTACTCGCACTTTGTCGTTTGGGCTGTTTTTGCTCCAATTTTCGCTGTTGATTACGTTCCATTTTTTCTATAGCCTTTAAAATTGCCTCCATTTTGCGGTCTTCTCTGGATAGTTTGGGTTTCTCCTTGGGCGTGGATGATGAGGTGGGGGTAGACGTTACCGAACTGTCTTCGTTATGATGTTGAAGTTCATTGTCTTCGGAAGAGCTAGTGGTGCGGGCATGTTTACCGGGTGTTTTACGACCACCTGAGTTCGTGCTATTGTTTTGGGAATTATAGTTTTTTTGTGGTGATTTATTTTGCTGTTGATGTTGTTGCTGTTGCCGAGGTGAAGAATTTGCCGAAATATTAGTCGTTTTATTATCTGTAGTTTCTGTTTGCTGTAACGGATCGCGTAATACCTCAGTTGCTGGTAACAAGACAAATTGTTGTTGCTGGATTTGCTGTAACTCGGCATTTGCACAAACGACTGCTGCTGCTGCTGCTGACGATGAAGCTGTTTCCTTGACTTTTGGTGAATGTGATGAATTTAAAGACTGTAGAGCCACAGCTGCTATTGTAGCTTCTGGTGAAACAGCTTCTAATAGTCCAGACGTCGATTGGGAGATTACAACAGTAGAAGCAGCAACATTTTTAGTAGTAGTAGTAGCTTGTTGTTGAGACGCTGCTGGTATTTGCTGCTGCTGCTGTTGTTGTTGTTGTACTTGTAGTTGTTCTTGCAAGATTATTTGCTGCTGCTGTAACTGATGTTGTGTTTGTACAAGTGGAGCCGGCGGCAGTAACGTTTGTTGTATTAACGCCGGTTGTGTTGTTATACACAATGTTGCCTTTGGTTGTTGGTTGTTTGGCAGTTCAACACACACATTTTGACTCATATTGTTATTTAGTTTTGTTGTTGTTTGCGCTATAACACTTAAAGGTAATTGCTGCTGCTGCTGCTGTTGTTGTATAATCATAGCAGGTTGTTGTAACCCTGACTGCTGATGTGCTACGCCCAGTGACGCATTAGTCGTCGTCGTCGTTAGAACTAGTGGTGTTGGCAAAGACTTTATCAGTTGTTGTTGCTGCTGTTGTGGCAATAATTGTACAGTCGTCGTCGGTCTCATCTGACTATTGTGCAACAAATGCTGTTGTTGGACATGTTGCTGCTGTTGTATCGGTGAATGCATATGTTGTGTTGGTGACGGTATCGATACAGATGGCGACGATGATGACGTACAAATTCCAGAATCAAGAATCATATTTGTTAGAGCTGATGGCGATGACGATGATGCATTACTAAAGTTGCTATTGCATGAGGCTATCAGCGGCAATAAATTATTGTTATTCACCACCACTTTACTGGGTGTTGCCAACTTACCGACGTTATTTGGACTACTAAGACCCATAACAATTGCTGTTGTTGCAATTGCTGTTGTTGTTTTCGTCGTTGTCGTCGTGACGTTGTTACCTCCCATATTGCTGTCACCACTGGCACTAGATGAGATCGAGCGATTACGATTTAAATTCAGTTGATTCGCTTTACGTTGTTTCGCAGTTAGTTTTTCTATGTTCGAGGCTCCGCCACCATGCGCCAGAGATTTACGTCCTGCATTCGATTTTGTCGCCGCCGGTAATTGAGGCAATGGTGGTCCAAATATACAATCTTTCGTAAGACCACACGCACAGAGCGTACTTGTTGACTGAATGATCGTTGTAGAGGATTTCCTATTGTCCACAGCCAACAAGTCGTGAGGTTCATGACGTATAGTTATTTCGGTACTGGCTCGAATATCTGTCAAAGCCACTATGAACAAATGGATGGTACCCTTTTCGAATAGATGTTGTATCTCGGCATTTGGACGGCATGACCTTCGTACAAATCTAGCTTCGTTGCCATACGTTCGGGTGTCCACACAGATTTCAGGACCTTTTAGGTAATTTGGCGGGCTTTGCTGAGCTGGTAAAGTTGTCGTAGTTGTGGTAAAAGTTCCGTCTGGATTTAATGTCGTTGTAGTTGTTGTTTGAGGCATTAGTTGATGGCTGGGCGACGACGCTACTTCGGTGCCTGGCAGCTGGTAGAAGAATATAAATGGGCCGGGTGTTTTGTGTGCCTTATAGCTGGCTAAGTGGCAACTATTCGGTGGAGGACTGTTCATATTCATTGACGTATTCTGTGTCTTGTATTGTGTGGTAAGCATATATTTACCCCTCAGTTCACAGATCGGCGAATTAGGTGTAATATTTAATTTACTGATGAGTATTTTTCCACCGGCATGCGGCACTGTTGTGGCACGATTATCTAAGCTGCCATTGCTGAATTCTTTCAGTATAGGATTTTCTGTATTCAAAATACTTTGCAAAATAGACGGTTGTTTGGTTATGGCGTGTAGGCGGGCTCTCAGCTCTGGTGAATAGTGATTGGTTACCGCCAACTCGTAATTTTCAATCCATTGCCTTAAGTTAGCAGCATGCTTTTCGGCTGCTGTCATGCCAACTGTACTAAAACCACCGTCTTGGGCACCGGCCTTTTTGCGTTTCGTATTCTTTTTGGTTTCTTTTCGTGTCGGTTTACCACTGGCCGTTAAACCGGCTGCAGAAGCTGCAGCCAATTTTTCTGCCTTCTTCGATCTTTTACCAGACACACCATCCTTTACCTTTTTCAACATTTTAGTTCCCTTCTTTAAATTTGTGCCGCCAGACGCCAACATTTTCATAGAGGTGTTATTGCCAGCCATATTACCAGATAGACTAAAGCCAGCTCCTGTTACAGCCGCCAATCGTTGTTGGGCCCCTAAAACATCGTTGGGAAACATGTTTACCGCACCGCCACCGCTTACACTAAAACCATTTGCAGAACCAGCTGCTCCCATGGTACCAGCAGAGGCTGCCGCTTGTGCTTGGGCCGTCAGCATATATTGTTGCTGTTGTTGCTCCTTTCGTTTCATTAGCTGCAAGGAACGTGCTCGCGCCTTATCCACAACACGTGGTTGGCACAATTCACAAAGATACTCGTCCGGTATGTTTTGACGATCGATTCCCATACAGTCAACATGTTGCCAAGCACTGAAAATACAAAAAAAAAAAAAACCAATTAAAATATAATGAGCCAAATGTATGTTTGTATGTATTTTGCATATACATACATGTGGATATTATACATGTATTTATTATGTTTGTATGTGTATGTGTATTGTGAAAAGAAATTTAAGTCGAAAGACTAGTGCCGCGATAGAATATTCGTCTTCGATTTCAGATTCCGCCGTATAAATTAACAAACATGAATGATCAAGTCTTTAAATACTAAAATTCGAAACATTTTTCAATATTGGAATTCAAAATGTTTTATTATACATTTTTATTATAGAATTGTTTATTAAATTAAATAAACTTTTGTAATTTTTATTAAATTAACAAAAAAAAAAAAAAA
>NDXZ01001704.1:0-20476 GCA_003055125.1 Paykullia maculata
TGTTGATTGAGTAAAAGTCTATACCATGTTTTTATTACGTATATTATCGTAGTATACGAACCACCTTTAAAACCATTTTTTTTAAGGTTTAATTGTGGTTTAGGTTGACACACATGTAGTATACTATGTTGATATAGTACACAAACCCTATGTCTGTCAGGGGTATTAGGTTAAATTAATATAATTTTGTTTTTATAGTAAATAATTTACAAAGTTTTCCAAGCTTGATGTATGTATTTAAGAATCTGCTAACCTAAATTCATAACTTAAAATGTTATTTATTATATTTAAAATATGCTTAATAAGATTTAAGAATTTTATTCAATTATAATATTAACGTTTATACCTTAACCCATCTAAGCAGGGTTAAATTGTATAATGTAAAACATACTCATATCAAAATTATTTATGCATTTCGTTTTACCTTTTTCACAATTTAAGAAATAAACTGACATAATTAAAATGCATTTAAACTGGCTGCTGTTAATTATTCTCATAGTGGAAAAATATTCAAATATGCTAAAACTTAGTGTTAAGGGTTCCATGAAACAGAACTTTTGGATGCTCCAATTTCTCCCTGGTTGCCGACATTCAACTCGCAACAATGAAATTATTGTACGCATTTTTTTCCGCCCGTCACTTAGTTTCCTCTGCTTTTATTTCCTGTTTCTTTAATTTTTTTTCGCGTACTGCTTGTTTTTTTCCTTCTTCTTAATGTGGTTTACTTAATGTCAGCTCTACTATTTAATACAACTTTATGTTGCTGTTGGTTTTTTGCGTTTTTTTTTTGGTTTAACTACTCTATTCACAGCTGCAATATTGTGAGAGTTAGTAAAATGTTGAACAAATAAAAATAACATTAGCATTTTATACAACAACACAAAAAAATACTTAGAATTTTATTTATATATTTAATGTATTAAATTGTATTTGTAGTTAACCCTTTTAGAGAGGGTGTTAAGTAAGGCAAGGATGTTTGCGTACTTCATATTGAAGTAAAATGAATTAAAAAAAAGTATTGAAATCATTTGTATAATAAAAAGTAACCTTTGCAAACTTATTGAGATACAATTTATTTAAGTTTTCAGACGTTAAAAATTGTTAATTTACAGTGTAAAGTTTTAAAAAACTTAAAATACTTAAAAATTATTTTGTTAATCGTATTCAGGGGTTTTCACTTTCCTGCTGACTAATAAAACGTATTTTTAATTTTTAGTTTAAATAAATAAGTATTTACATTTTTATACCAAACCATATTTATGTATTGTTTTCTTAAGAATATATTCCTTTAACCTTTAAAAGTTTATTGTTAATCGTTTTGTTTTACAAATATTCAGGTCAGAAATTTACCATGCAAATATTTTTACTCACTTAGCAGTATTATTATTTTTTTATTCTTCGTACTATCAGTTGCAATTTTCAATGCAAATGTATTCTTTTATTTCATACATTTCAAATTTTATGATAGTTACGGGAGAGCCGGTGATGGTTTCTTCTACTCTCCTAAAATTTAGTCTCTCAGAGTTTTATTTGTTTAATGGTTGTGCCAAACGAAATATTTACAATTTGCATCGATATCAACTTAGTTGCAATTTTTAATGCAAATTTATTGTTTTATGACCACTTCTTATTTCATACATTTTAGAGCAGGCCACATTAGGGTTTGTAGACAAAAAGGTATTGTTTAATTATTTCTTATAGCAACTAAATGGTAATTTTACGATATCAATGAAAAACATTGCAGTTCCCTAAAAATAGCGACCTAAAATAATAAAATTTCTTCGCTTTTCATATAAATTATATGTGGGTCCAACCAGGCACATGTGTTACGAATGTGATGTGTACAACTATGATTTTATTCGCATTTTCATAAATTTTCATTCTTATGCACTAATGGTTAACAATATTTTAGTAAGGTACCTAAAGTTTTGAGTCTGTTGCTAAATTATAAACACATTAAAATTTAGTTAAACTCTGAAAAGGTCTGGTCAGACCCATGTGTATTTCCGAGAGTTAAACTGAGTCTAGTTTACTCGGTTTAATCCTCCAAAGGTTAAGGTTTAAGTTAAGTATTTGTTTTTTTTCTTAGAAGTTACATTTTATCTAAGTGGCACTCTTGTAGCCTTTTGTATTTAAAAAATGCCTTCTAATAGCAAAAAAATTAATATTTCCTTCTTATGGTTCGCTACAGTCAAACATAAACAAGAGCGGCAAGCGTTGAGTTTTGTTCTGCCTTGCACTAACGCTGAACAAAAGCATTAACTTTTAAACAAAACATCACTAAAAAGAAGTTAAAAGTCACTATATCGCTAAGTTTGACACCAAAATAAATGAAACGCCCTATTAACATCCAACCGTTTGCTTCATATAAATTGTATGGGCATGAGCATTTTTGACAGTAAAAAAAACGCTTGCCGCTTTTGTTTAGGTATAATTGTTAGAAAAAAATATTAAGTTCAACTTTAAGGAAATTTGATAGCATTAAAGAAGATTGTTTTCAGCTCGAAAACATTGAGAAACTGGTGAAAGCTTAACATATTTTATGACTATCAGAGTAATTTTCATTCAACATATTGCAAAACAATGGCCTGAAATTAAGTTTAATTTTTTTTTAAGCAACAATGTCTTTAGATGCAATTTGTTTAATGTTCCAGTACTTAAAGAAACAAAAAAAATTTATAAATTACATTTTTATGACTTGTTGTTAGTTTCAAGCTGTCTACATGCTGCATTTCACTGGTTCTTATACCAGATCATCAGTAGACTTTAAAATTATTTCTTGAAAAATGTTTGGATGCTTTTTTGGATTTTTCAGAATTTTCATTCAATTTGTTTGAATTATTGTATATACGTACAACATTTTTGAATTCTTTCAAGAAATAATTTTAAAGTCTACTGATGATCTGGTGTAAGCACTATTGAAATGCAGCATATAGACAGCTTGGAACTGACAACAAATCATAAAAATTTAAACGACAAATAAATATTTTCTTGTTTTTAAACTAATGAATTATTTATGTGTAAAAAATGATACGACTTGTAAAAGTGCAGGATAAGTTATGAAGCAAAACTGTCAGTATTTGTTTAACAAAGTTAATCTGGTCAATGCAAACAACTTGGAAGAAATTAAATTTGTATTTGTTGATAACTTCCTAATAAAGGTCAACTTAGATATAAATGTCGGAGAAAATAACAGACAGTTACCGCCCCTTTAACAATTTAAGCCTTGTCAATATTTACTTAATTCATTTTATTTCTTGCTTCTTACCTAATACTTATGTTGGCTATATGTGCATAACTGTAGGTGCAAATTCGTTTTTTAATAAGAAGAAAAACACAGACCCACAAAAAGTAAAAAATTGTTAAATCCTGATAATTGTTTATACTATGTTTATCCTTTGGTTGACTATGAAACTCGCATATACAATTTAATATATTTTATATTGTAATCTATTTTTAATATAATTTAAAAATAATTAATTTACTTTAGGTTTCTTACTTGTGGACAATAAAACTTCTAATCGTGCGCTTAAAAGCCATAGCGTATGATTAATAATTAATTGTGGGATGTTAGTCATACGCAAGGTATTTCTTGCCTAAAAATACTTTAAGTTAACCTATAATTAACATACATACATACGTATCACTGATTAAGCCCCCAAAGGGTTATATCCCAAAATGCATTCGCTTAGCTTGGTCAGGCTATGTGGCTGACAAAACATGCAATATAATGCTTAACTTGCAACAAAATTGCAAATATAAAAAACCAAATAAAAGAGAAAACAAATGTATAAAGGACAACAAATTGCAACAAACAAATAATGTTGCTGCACTAATGGTTGTTGAATTGTTGCCGCACACATAAGAATGACTAAATAAATGAACGAATAAAAAAGAAATAAATTAATGAGAAATTTATATAAAAAAAAGACCCAGTTAAAGAAATATGTTTATTGTATGTTTGTATGTGATGAAGTCAGCATGAAAATGTTGTTTTAATTGTCACAAAGTATTAAATAAAGAAACACACAAAGTTGATTAAGATAAAGCGTATGTTTGTTGTTGTTGTTTTATTTCTTGCTTTGGTAATTATTGTTTTAGAGTCAGTTAGTGAAGCGTTAGTTTTCAAAAAACAAACGACTGTATGGAAAATGAAACTGCATGAGAAATAAAACAATTGTAATTAGTCATATGCAGCTAATACCAAAGGATTATTAAGAAAGTCAAAGAAGTTTTAGTTTAATGTTGTTCTGCTTTTCTTGGATGCATCAGTTGCAGCAACATGACATTATTATGTCATTTTATTTAATAAAATAGTTTTGTAATACTTGAAAATAAATGTTAAAAAAAGTAATAAAAATTAATAAAAATTTTACTTCAATATACAACATATTTATACATTTACATATGTACAAAAAAATTGTATTCTCAAAAATTGTGGTATCATTATAATATTCTGTTAAAGTATTCGTAAATGTTTGTTTAAAATAAAGCTTTTAGTTTTTTCTCTTACTTTTAGCACTAAAGATTGTTTTATGCAAATTTCACGATTCTTCCTAAAGAATTTGTATGTTTTGTTTTATTTGCGCTTAAACGAAGTGCCGGAAAATTTATAAGTATATTTATACACAATGCAAATTGATGTAATAGAGACAATATTTAAGAAGTGCTTAGTTTAGTGTTGAAATATAACACATTAACCTCTTTAGTAAAACTTAAGAGGGGCAAATTTGTATTTTGAGTGTGACTTTATCAGTAAAATATTGACTCCATTCACCGCAGCTATTAATAGCCAGGAAGCTGCGATTTTTTTTTCTAAAACTTATATAAAATTTGTCAATGCCTTTCGCTGAATTTTTTGTCAGCACTAACTCCGATGTTATTTTCTGATGTGTAGAAGTACCGGTACTTTGTGTAACTTAAAAAGAAGCTGTTGGCATCCCAAATTGTCGAGTAATATTTTAAGCTTGATTTTTGTTTAATATTTTGATGAAATATTAAACAAGGAAAATAAAATATTAAAAAGTCTATTACATTATTGCTGTATGTTAATCTAGAATTGACTCAGATATTAGAAACTTAAGAGGAATTGGAAAGTTAAGTGCATTCCCAAAAATGTTTGAGAAACTAGTAGTGGCTTTCTTTGCATGTAATATTTCATCTATGCTATCAGCAACTCGGCAGAGTTTAAAAAAGGGATGATATTCTTTACTAAACTAAATAAGATATGTGTTTGTTCAGCAGAAACAAATTGATGCTATTTATGCGAATTTTACAAAATACCATAAAATACTTCTACTGAATTTAAATCTACTGGGTGTTACTTGTCATAAATAGTTTAAGGTGGTTAACGTTGGAATTAAATGGTAGAAACAAACTGCTCATTTAAACAATAGTTTATTAAAGTTCATACTTATTTCATATGATTTTACAAAAGGCAGTCACTTTGGCTACTTATATTTCTAATGTTTATTAATGTTTTGAAAAATAATGACAACGTCAAATTTTTTGTACACTTTTTATCATAATGTTAATCATGTTTATTTTCCAAGTAATTTTACAAATTTTTCTTATGGAGAAATAATAAAACTGTAATAAATCCTAATTGAAAAAATAAATTTGTTGGCTGAGAAGCAATTGTATTTCAGTTAAAATTTGTTATTGTGACTATCAAAAAGGATAGATTAGTTCTTGTTTTTTTTAAAGAACTAAAACATAGTATTGGTAAGACCTTTTTTTAGAATATCGATCAACTATTTGGTATTAATATTTAAAGAAAATTTTTTCAAAAACAAGTTGTCGTATTTTATTTACTTGTTCGTTTTAAGAATCTTGCATTGAATCTTCCTTAATGCACAAGCAGACTGGAGCAAATAAAATGACCTCCTCTAAGAAATTGTTACACTTTATTTAATGTTTCTCTCATAATTCCTTATCGATAGCAATATTAATGTAAATTTGTTTTAAGTAAGTATTCAATCTAAGCTTCCTTGTTGTAATTCTTGCTGCTTAAATTCTTTTTTTATAAAATTTTGTGGACTGAGTTACTCCTTATATGCATTTATAATGTCAATTTAACAATTTGCATAAAATCATTCATTTTTCTAAGATAAAGATAGTAATTAGAATTAATAATCTTGTTTTGGAAATATAATATCCAATGACTTGGCAAATAAAGAATTAAAAAAAATTTCATTAAAAATCATTAAAAACAGTAACAATTCACATAAAAGCAAAAATTAAAAGTCATCTGAAAAAGAATTACCAAACAAAATTGGAAAAATACACATCTTAATATTTTTTTTTGCATTTTTTTCGAATGATTAAATTGTATTTTTGTTTTGGGTCATTTGTCTTTAGGGAAAACTTTTTAGCAGTTTAGTTACAAAATTTCTCAAGAAATCTGTGGCAATATATTGTAATTATTCAAGCCTGTATTGATAAAATAAAAATTAATTATTAAGTTATGTCATATCTTAAATACACTTCACAATAATATCAACCATTATGAATATTTTTAAAAAATATATTGTAAATTGTAATGGAAAAACTGGAAAATATTAAATTTCATATTTTTCATATTTTCATATTTCATAGATTTTTCATAAAATAATTTAGTTTTCATAGGAGCTAAACAAACTCTGCTCAATTTTTTATTAAACAAATCAACAAATGTCTAAGTATCTCGATATTTAAATAAAAATTATAACTTTTATAGTTCATCCAATATTCCGTAAAATGAATATTCTTTATATCGGAAGTACCACGACTCCCATTCCGAAGAAAATCGTATAACAGTTAATGGTAAACAATTTTGTGACCATAGATATAACATCTTTTAAAATGTGCTTTAATCGTATGGAAGATGCCATTTTCCCTTTTATGATTGTATCGATTTTTTCTCGCATATGCATGTAAATATTAAAGTGAGTCAGGCTAAGTTTTAAGATTATATCTCCTTTAATTTCTTAAATATCTCAATCATTGCATTTCCTTTGCATAGTCGGTGACACACCCTCTTGCCAAATCATCACAATTTTTGGCTCGTATGAAGAAAATGCTATCAAAGTAAATAGCACAAAGTTTTGGGACCACAACTATGACAGTTCTCAAGACAAGCAACACAATGTATTTCACCCTCGGACATACATATTGGTCTGGCCCGACCTACATAAATTTTTGTTAAGTTTCAATTTTGTTGTTCTTATATTTAAAGCAAAAATTATTTCTGCAGACAGATGGAAAAAAGAAAGACTGATATGTACACAAAACTAATTCTGTCACAAGACCAAGAATTCATAATTAATTTATTGATACAATATGAAAATTTATTTTTAAGTTCCTTGGCTGAAGTAAAGGTTTATCATTTTAGTATTTTATTCAAATTGTGCGTAGGGTTTTCGAGTCCTCGAACAGTTGAGTAACGAAGTTAACCTTTAAGATTTCTATTTAATGGCAATCGTTGTGACTTAATTTGCATAAACACACAAAAATATTTTACATTTTAACTAGTCAGGAGTATTTTACTCAAAAAGCAATGAACTTATCGATGCATCATATGCTTCAATTACTTGTGACAACATTCTACAGTGCAGCTTTATTTTGTTATATGCTATTTTACATAATAAAGGATTTTCTTTAAACTTTTAGTTGCATGAACATTTTTATGCATTTTTTTCACCAAACAAATTTGTTAAATATTTTCTATAAATTAAGATTTTATCAAAGTTTTTATTAAAATCAAAAGCGTCAAAAATGAAAAAAAAAATATTATTCTTCATTTTAACTGTTAACCGGAAACAGTTTCATCATTAGATATTTTTAAAAATAAGAATATTTAGTTTTTTTTTGCAAATAATTAAATTCCTAAGAATGAATACTTAAAGTTTTTTATAAATAGTGCCAACTTACTTTCTTACTTTAACATTTATATAAAATTGTTTGTACATTAGGCCCGACACATTATCTAGCTAATAGTACATTTATAACATGTGTTTCTTAATCAATCATTTGTGTCATTTTGTTCCTTTAAGTATCTATTCCAGACAAAAAACATAAAAAAATTTATATCTGAGTGAGTTGAGGAAAGTCTTACGGCTGTTTATCAATATCAAAAAATCTGTGTAAATGATATCATTTGGTTTGAAAAAGTTATTTGTCATTAATTTGTAGTGACTTAATTGATAGATACTAAAGTCTCAAGAAACTGAAATGTCACATCTTATAATGAGGTTTTCTAACCATCAAAAAAAAAAAAAGATTTATTGTAGGAAAAAAAAACAAAGTCTACAAATTTAAGAAAATAAATTCTTTAAGGGGTTTCCTTAATTACAAGGAAAGATAAAAATTAATTTTTTAGGTAAAAAGTATAAAACTGAATTGCAATAAATTTTAGTACTTAAAACGTAAACATTGAAGCCATAAAATAAGAGATTTTTCTTTATCACTTAAGAGGACTTAAATATTTTGTATGAAGTTTAACTGCGTTATTAAAAAAATAATTTCTGTAACGTACCGTGGTTATAAATAATAGTTTTGTTTTATTTTATTGTAAAGTAAAATAATATAACAAATACAAACAGTGATACACTGTTAACTTGTTCTTTCTTCAAAAAAATAAATTTTTTATCAAAAGGATACATTAACGGTCCACACATCTACTCGTCTTTTTCTTACAGTAATTTTATACTCTTGAAATTTTTTACATAATTGGTTTTTCAATAAGGGCATGAACACATGAATATAGTATTTAGTCCTTTAATTCATGTTGGAACAAAAGGCCGTCCCAAATGCTTTCGTTTCTAGTTGGCATCTCTAGGTGTTATTTGATCTTCTAATACACCTTGATCATTGTGTATTATTATCGACCAGCTGCCTTGTTATGTCATTCTTCGACTTTCGCATGGTGTAGCCAAACCATTTAAATGTTCGTGTCGTTCTCCCATGTTAATCTTTATTGGTTCACTAACCAATACTTTGGAACTGTACTTAATGAGATCAATAAATTTTACAGATGCATTTTTTCATTTCTGCGGATTTCACAATGCTATAGTGATGTAACGTGTCGAATGCACGTTTGGAACTCAGAAATAGGAAATATAAAGGTGAATGCCACTCAACCGATTGACGACTATTTATATGATTCACATAAGACTTGTTTGGTTTAAATCAAGTCTGCTCTTCTCTAAAATTGGGCTTAAGAGTTGAGGATATAAGTTTGTGCACTATATGCGCTATAATTTTATTAATCATATTTAGCAGTGATGTACGCCTTCAGTTGCTACATTTCTGCGAATTATCTTTTTTGGGTAACCTAATTGCTAGTCCCTGTTTAAGGTTTTTTTAGGAATTGCTCGTTTGTCCAAAAGTGATTAATTAATGGATTGAAAAAAATTGCTAATTTTTAGTAATATTAACTTTGTTTCAAATTTTTTTCAAGTTGTGGAATTTCTTGACAATTTTCTATAAAAAATATTTTAACAAAAAGAACTACAGATTTTTTTTAAATATGATATTGAGCAATTATTTACTGTGTGGTTTTATTTCTTATTAAGTTTCAAAAAAAAATCTGTTATGAATTTAAAAATGTTAATAAAAATCTTTCTTTTAAAGTGATTTTTGGGAAAAAATTTTTAAATATATTTTTTTGCAAAAACCTTTACATTTCCTTACCTAAATTCCAAACATTGTTTGAAGTTAAACAAGATTTGTTTGCTCTGGCCTAAAAATTGATATCAATTCATGTACATGAATGAGTGCATGCAAAGCGGAAAAATCACTTGGTTTCTTATATTAAAAAAGAAAAACAGAAAAGAAGTAAAAACTAAACGAAACCCCAAAAACCATTAAATACAGCTTTGGTTTTACTGCAGCTAAACCGCACTTTGTGGTCTGATTTTTATGTGAGAAAATTTGCATAAATGCGCTTAGATTTGTTTTATTTTAACAATATTTTTTCTGCACTTCTTTGCATATGCAGTAAAAACGGCCTAAAGTAAAGAGTTTTTTTAAATGGCGTGAACTGATAAGACTAAAATTATGCCAGGCAGTAATGGCGCAATGTGTGTTTAAGATTATTTATTCACACTCTTTATTCTTACTTAAAATGCCAAAGGCCCTTAGTATATAAAATATAAAATAATTTAGCTTTTCCAACAAATGTGATTTAAAAAACAACTAAAAATTTAACATATAATTTTTAAATATTATTTCTATGCCATTTCTGTTATTGTCTTTTGGGGCAACAAGAAAAACTTTGAATATGTATTTCTAAAAGTTTTCTAAAATGCCATTTATTTATGCAATTCATAATAAATATTTTGTTTTGTTATTTCTTATTTTATTTTATTGTTGTTGTTGCAAACAACAGATAAAAGCCAAATGTATATATTTGCGGAAATCGCATATGAATGGCAACAGGAAACTCCAGAGACACATTATTCATAACAGCTGTGCTTTTTGTCCATTTTTGGCATCAAATTGTGTGTTCATAAATACGCTCACACACACATACACGCACACACACCTAGGAATGTTAATAATTTTTTTTTTTGTTTTTCTAAAACTTTATATATGTAGTTTTGTGTTAAGCAATATCATATTTATTTGGTATGACTATCATATAAAAGGACTGCAAAAGTACCACAAAAAGTACTTCAAAAACGTAAAAAAGCAAAACGGTTACTTCAGCTCGTGAGCTTGTCAAAAAAATAAGAAATAACACCTCTCAACGTTTAACAAAAAAGTTAAATTCTTAAATAGACACAAGTGGTGGATTTGCATTAACTATTCGAATCTAAAATCTTTTTTTTAATCCTGATAATAACTTTCTTTATGCTAGCTGCTAATGATTCCATTGTTCTCCAAAAATTAGTTGAGATTTCAGTGTAAAGGTGTAATTAAATTGATAAGTATGATTGCAATGCTTCACTTGCTTTAAAAAACAGTTTTGCGGTTCCCAAAACAAAATGGTTGCGCGATATTTTTAAAGTATTTTAACCAGATTTCGTTTATGAACTTATTTTTCTACGATTGTGTTGTATTTGAACCCCTTTCTGACTTCAGGTCTGAAAAAAACTCTTTCTCTAATTGTAGCAAATAAGCTAGCTTTTTATCAAGTAAAATAAACCTGAACCATTGCAGTGCAGGGTTTTGACAAGTTTTTTATCCAACCAACATTATCATGCAAAATTGGAAAAATTACTTTAGTGGGTTTAATATGAATGATAATGTTATATATTTTTCTCATTATTAAGGCCAGCTGTTCACAGAAGTGAATCGATTTAAAACAGCTTTTGGGAAGATGCGGTCTTGGCTAAACTATTTTCTATTTTAAAACAAGGATGTCGATATTTGATCATCTCTGCAATTTGAACTATACTTAGATGATTTACCTTATTTTTAAGATGGTGGCGTAATGGTAAATGAAAGTAACATTCATCTTATTCAGGGGATATAGTGCTGCTGTTAAGTAATACAAATACTATGCAAAAAAATGATGGTTGGCAATTGCGATACATGGAATATGATGGTAAACTAGGCTAAGTCGGAAAAGATGGTCCTTTTTAAGAAGGTTGGTTTTTGCTGACAGGGGAGTTGGAAGTACAATAACTTATAAGCTAAAATATACGCGAATATTACTTCATGGTTGTTATTCTTATAACAAAACTGACATTTGTCAAACAACTACTGAAAAATCGCACCCAAAAAAAAAGAAGGCAAAAAAATATTTTCATCTCAAGTTGTTATGTAAAACCAATTCAATCGTTAAATAAATAAAGAGCTAATGCTTTATGTATTTAAAACTTTCTTTAGTGGTGTTCCAGGGAAAGCTGTAGACATTTGCCACCTACTCTTATAACCCAATATATTATAAAGATATTTAGTGACCATAAGCTCTAGGGCAAAGTGACATACGACCACAGGTTTTTCTGTAAACACCACTATATGGTATAAGAAAAATATTTAAGAAATAAATATTTGACTAGAAAATTTGTAAGCATCGGAAACCATTAAGAAGATACAATGATTTTTTTTTATTTACGCTACTAATACAATAGTAAAGCTTTGTCTTAGTAGCATTTGTCAATTACAAGAAATTCCTTTAACTATTTATTTTTAAAATTCAATTATTAAATTCTTATTATGTTGCTTTGGTCTTCTTCTTGTGAGACTATCCATAGATTTATTTAAAAAGAACACTGAACGCAAAATATTGTCATAAAATCAAAAAGGAAAAATCAGCAACCAAATCTCTTTTATAAATTATTATTTTTTCATTTCGAAAGGATTTTTCTCCGAATGCGCTTATGAGTTTCCAAATATCTTTAGATTTAGCTTGATTTTATCTTCATCTGTTAAGTTTTGCCAACCTAAAAAGATGAGATGCGAACGACGAAACATATGTATTTATTTATTAAATTTTCTTTATTGTATCATACAAAAGCAGAAAACATACAACAGTCAACATACATTATTGTCTAAACCCAGCATATAATTTGTCAAAGATATTTTATTAAAAAATTCTAAATTGTGTTTGAATATATATTTTGCTGGGCTAAAGAAAAAAACTTGAGTAAACTTATATTATGACTTTAATATGAAAAGTAAAATGTGTATGCAACAACAAACATAATGTAAGATGAACAGTCAGTCAAGCAATCAGTCATCAGTCACTCACTGACTCATTCTCTTTTTGTAACTTTAAGTTTCTGGTAGTACATGGCCGCACACTTGTGTTAAGAAAAACACTACAGAAAACCAAAAAAAGCAACAATCATTATTATGGTCCCCAAAACTAACATAACTTATCTCAGCTTTTCGTCTATTTTACTTTGTTTTTATTTTATTATTTTTTTTTAAGATTTTGTTTTATCATTCCAACCATCAACGTCATCGTTGTCATTTCTCAACAGCTTTAGCACAGTGTAACTGTTTTGTATTTGAACGAACATACGACACAATTGGTTAGAAAGATGTAAGAAAACCGCAGGCTTTAGTTAAGCCTAAACAAGTTGGACTGTAGACAGAATGTAAAAAAGAAAATTCAACGATACTTTGATATGATTTTGAGCACAAAATGTTTAGTCAGTGTTGATTAAGCCAAAGGAAACTTTTGCACAACAATCATTTTGGATGGAGTTTTTTTAATGTAAAATGTTTAATAATTTTTTTAAGCTTAACTTTCTTTTTTTAAGAAACAGTTAATGCTTTACAGTAGTCCTGGGTAAAACACATATAACAATAAACATGTTCAGATTTACGTTGTTATAGTATTCTTGTGAAGCACTGACTTTATTTAACCAACTTATACTTTTACTACTAACCTTGAAAACATTATTTTTTGAAAATAGAAAAGATAGAAAACCGTTGCAAAACGGAAATTAAAAATAAACTATTTCTAAACGTGGCAACTTACCTTAAAAAGTTTAAATGGGGCAATTGCAATGTGTAGGATAAGGAGCCTTCCTGCCAGTCAAAAAAATGTCGAACTAAAGGCTTTGTTCCATCAAGACTCCTGTCAAACAAAACAAGTGCCTGAGCAATCATTTAGAGTTAAACAAAAAACCATAATCAAACATTTGAAATCACTTGGATTTTTTTAAAAGCAAAGAAATTGGGTCCAAGTCAAACAGTGGGCAAAAAAAAAAATAAAGTCACATTTTGTTATGATAAAAACCACAAAACCGTCTGTGAAGATCAGGATCATCAACACTAAGCGAAATAACTTGATTAATGCCCTGCATATGCTGTGATCAAAATAATGTCATCTATTAGGAGTCGGATAAAACGACCGCAGGATCCCTGCAACCAACACAATAGGCGACCAAGTTCACAACTTAACATACTCTCAATGCTCGGCCTTATGTTGCGCGACCAGTTGAAAACTCTTTGGAGAAAAATAGATGAAAAGTTTTGCCACAACAATATAGATCAGCCATTAACCATTTTGATTTCTAATTATTTTATTTAAGTCAGAATATCCTTACTGGAACATACTGTCCTTTTTGGCCCTAAAAGAAAATAATTGATCTTTGGATGAAATCTATAAATGGCTAGGAAGATGGAAACAAATCGTAAAATCCAATGAACCTTAATTTGAATAAAAAACATTAAAAATTGTTAAATAAAATAAAAAAACTAACCCGTAATATGTTTAAAACATTTTTACAGCGATGTGTAGGAAACTTTATATAAAGAAAGTAAATTATGATAAATAACCTTGAGGGCAAAGTGACATGCGACCTTGACTATTCTAAAATGTACATCTATAACATTAAAATATATTACATGTTAGTATTTAATTTAATAGATGACTTATGTTAAACATTTTCTTCTGTCATATTTTTTTTGGTTGGATTTTCCAGTAGTAGGGTTTTTGTATTTAAACTTATTTTCGATTCTTTATGCTCTTAATTCTCTATATTAAAAAAAAGGATTTAATATTAGAAAATTCTTTAAAAAAGCTTTGCGTTACACTGTCCCTAATCAACGCCACGATCTTTCGTTTAGCTTAAAGAAGTAAATAAAGAAACACTTTATCTCCTTTTCCCAATTTTTAGAAAAAGATTGAAGAAAAAAAAAACGTTTGCAATTTAAACTTTAACATTTACTGTTGTATATTTCTTCAAGTTTAGCTGTGAGTGCTTTTGGGTTCTTGCTAGAAAATTTTTTTGCTAAGTTTTTATTCTATGTCTTATAAATATTAACAAAAAGAAAACTTACAGAAAAAAATCATAACAATTCTTCTAAAACATTTTTCTTTTCTCTAAATTTAATTAAAAGTTTTTCATAAATTGCACCAAAAATACTTCTACTCTTTTTAAATGTATAACAACAAGGACAATACTTAGAAGAAGAACAAAAAGAAGAAAGAACTACGTGTACCAGTAGAAAAATATTTTATCAAAAGTTTTATATTTTTTGTTGTTGTTGTTGTTGTTTTTGTTATATCAACACCTCTTCAATTACGAAAAATTATTGAGGAAATAAAAAGCACTGCCATGCTTCAATTGCATCAATACAAAGACACGCATAGAAACTTTAACAGCTCAATGCAATTTGCTGTTTAGAAAATCCGGAGCAGTAATGAATTTCCATTGTTTTTTTTGTTGTTTTTTTTAGAAAATGAAAGTTTAAAAGTTTAACAATACACAAATCTAGAAATAATAAGTTGACTTTAAATTTATTTTAAAAAAATTTGCACAAAAAGTTTAAAGAGCAGAGGAATTGATTAAAGATTAAAGCAATTATAGAAAGAAATAAATGATAAAATAATACATAGTCGGTCAGGCACGATCATTATATACCTACCTTATGCCACAAAATATTTTTGCAAATAAATAGACGCGATCGGATAGCACCAATCGTCGGGATATTAAGGCTATTCTTTGAAAACCACTGCCAAGAGAGCTAAAATCATTTTTGCATTAGAATTACACTGTTCCTTTCCATACATTTGAGGTTATGAAAAACTTAGTATAACTAAATATCTTATTTCGAATTATAAAATAATTTTATTTTTAATGAGTCTTGCTGCGTGACGATGTGCATGAGTGCATAACACTCTAAGCGTTTAAGTGACAAAATAAGAGTCTTGTCAACGATGACACGCAGTGGAGATGTTAAACGCATTATTAAGAATATTTATGGAAATTGAAAACACTTTACTAACAAAGTGCATATGGAAATGTGTCTATGTTTCATACCAAACTCCGCTAAGATTAATCACTAACTGTTATGTATTTGCATATACAAATAAGTTATAATATTGTAAATAAACTAAGGGCATAAATGCATTTGTAAATTTCTAAGAGTATTTCTTATTGTAATTTAATAGTTTATTTAAGACTCTGGTGTATAACAGCAACCAATAAATTTTCCAACAAGAAACAGTTGTGACACCGAAAGTTTAAAAATGTTTACATAAATACATTTATCACATATCACATAAAATTACAATAATTAATAACTTTATGTTTAGATTTTATACAAGTATGATTCTTGTGATTCCTCAAGCCGATGATTAAGATGAGAGCGACAATGGCTGTGTAGAAATAAAGGGAGAGTTTTAAAGTATAGTCAAGTTCCCTGCCACGTTTTTATATTGTTTTCTACATTTTATTGGTTATGTTTTTTGAGATGGTGGCTGGTGGTAAAACACTTTTGTTATTAAAAGATTTATCATTTGCATTATAGCAGATGCAATGTTGTCAATTTGCATTACAACGAAAATTAAAACATTATGCAGCTTACTTTACTAAACATTTTACAAAAATCAAAATATGTAATTAAAAAATGTTTCATTAAGTAGGAGCTAGTTTTGAAATTTTTTCGATATTTTGTTTTGAAACTTTTCACTATGAAGAAAGTAAATGATACTGAGATTTAAAGCGTTTGCTGTTATTACTCTACTCATGTATGTATATGCTTTGTTCCTTTTTTAGAGTGATGCCACGGCTACCAGGTTAATATTTTATATTAACTGCATCCAATTGCAAAAATATTTCAGAAGAAATCGCTTGTTTAAAAAAAAAATTGTTATATGTTTTATAGAAACCTAAAACTGTTTCTCAATTTAAAAAATCAACAGGCTGCATGCGGTGCAATGTAAACATTAACGATAGAAATGCAAAGAAAACTAAAAAAAGACAATAATGCAAAAACTAAAACAAAATAAAAGAGATCTAATAAAGTTGTTAAATAATATATTTAACTGTGGTATCAGCAACAAGAAAGCGCGAACACATACACACCCCAGTAAAGTTATGACTTCCCGGTAGTTTTAGTATTGCTATCTTTTGACTATGGGTAAAATAATTAATTTCTTACCCATAACCTACAACAACAATAATACAAACAATTGCAGTGACAATAGCATAATAAAAGAAAACATGAACATGTTTTAGAGCTACTGGGAACACGCAGGTGTACATATAAACATTGCGTTATCTTACCTGCAAACTGTATATTAATGCCACTACCAGGGATGGAAAATCCAGGGTTGAATTACGGCAATTATAAAATAAAAAATTCTAATTGAAATTTCCATACCAAATGCAATGAAAACTAACACGTTCAAACAAAATTTATAATGATTTCGAATGCCGTAATTTGCCCCTAGTATCAGTAATTTTAATATCATGCTGCACTAACACGTCGAATTGAGTTTTTTTTAGTTTAGAGCTTAAACAAATTTAAGTAAATATATTTTTTCATATATTTAAACTTATATTTTCATGTAATGATACTTAAAGGCGAAACTGAAGCTACCAAACGGTTTTACACTTTTTGAATACAAATCTTAAAATTGTTCGTTTTACAACCTCCTGTTGTATCACTTATAGTATTATGAATTACACTTTAAATTATCACATATACAATAAAATTGTTAAATAAAAAAGTATTAGAATAATAAAATCACAAACAATTACAAAAGATACGACAGTCAAGGGGTTGTGATTTAAATAAATATATCTGGCGTCATTGTACAAAATATCAAATTTTATATCAGCCAGAATTATAAATTTTTTATTAAAATAATTAAAAAATCTTTTACAACTTACTTAGAATTATGCTATTGAATGTACTTTTTAACACACATATAATTAAGTACTTTTAATATTAAAAAACGTTTCTTTTGTGCCTAACCAACGCACAAATACTTTTATGCTGAGAAAGTGTGAGAGAATAGTGTTAGCAGATGTTGTTGCAAATGAAGTATTTTGTACTAAATTTAAAAGTTTTTTGCTTTACATTTGCGTTTGCTTTGCACCACCCTGCAGCTTTCCTGAGTTTGCAAATAAAACAACGTTGGCTTCACACTGTGCTGCCAGATACAATTTAGCATCTGTTTTATACGTTTAAACTTTTAGGGCGATAAATAGTAAATAATTAATTTTTAGAATTAAAACTAGTAATATAAAAAATAAAACTTTTGTTTTATGCTTAATTTAAAATTATCCGCCAGAAAAAACTTTACTTAATATTAACAATAATAAAAATAATAAGAAGAAAACTCTCAGTATTATTAAATGGTCTACAACTTTGTGTGTAAATTTAATTTACAATAAGATTGATTTTTACCAAATGTGTTGATGTAGTCAAATTATATTTTCATAAATTGCAACTGTCCAATTAAAAACAAAATTTGTTTTAAAACTCTCAAGCAAAAATACGAATACGGTATTCGCGGAGGCTGAGGCCAAGTTAACCCTTTCGGGACGGAGTTTTATTTTAAAAACTGAGATATTTGTGGTAAAAATTGTTACTAAGAGACATGGCAAAAAAAAATGGTTTTGCATACTTGGAAATCCTGAAATCGTCCTTTTATCCTGGGATATAAGATCCCAATAAGTTTTCTCAGTGGGTCATATAATCCCGAACGAACGATTAGAGTTTTAAAAAATTAAAAATATATATAAAGTTTGCAAGATATTACTGGAAATTCAGATTTATTTTTCTTATTTATTGTTTAGTAACGATGTAACTAGGGATTTAATTTGTGAAAGGGCCTAAAACATTTGAAGCACTAAGGGGGTGTTACAGCCTGATCATATCATCTTTGTGCGCTTTTCGACACCAAGTGAAGTACATTGAACGCTGCGGCAACGTTGAGACTATCAGTTGATAAACGCTTAGGAGTTCTTCCTCCCTGATGACGTGGAAATTTTTCGCGGCTTTTACTTTCTTTGGAAACCATGCCATGGGACCAGAAAGTCTTTTAACGGTAATTTAGCCAAAAAAAGCGATCTCATGATATATGTACACTTTTTCTTAACTGAATAACCCATTGTTAGATTTTTGCTCTAATACTGCTTCAGAATTGGCAGCTTGTTATAATACACAAACAATGAAACACCAAGGAATATACTCAGTTAGGTTTCGCTTTGACTGTGTACGATAATTTAAAATTTCAAGACGTTGAATAGTGCGTTCAGCAGTTCGAATGCACAAGCTGTAAGAAAAAATGTTGGTGCACAGCAATTATATTTACCCAGTGGACAGTTGGAAGTGACTCGTTATATTTTTCGTTCAGCTCATATGGCATTAAGATTATCGTCAGTTTTAAAAGTAGTTTTGGTGTCATAAGATTTTCAATCAAATACTAACTGCCAAAATCCTCAAAATCCTCACAATACTCTCAAGATCTTCAAGGCTTAGAGTCTTTTTTGGCATCTAAAACCTGCATTGGGACAATAAGTCCCACGTTAAAACCGTTTTGGGACTACACATCCCAACTTTACAAAATCAGCTGTAGCTTACCGTTAAGTATAATAAAACACCACCAACCAATTAAATATAATAGATCGAATCCTTTTTTTTACAAAACAACAAAATTTAAGTAAATAAAGCTTCTTTTGCCAGATTTTTCAGCAATTTTTCGATCGAAACTGCTTAAATTTCACCGATGTTGTAAACTTTATTGTCAGCTGACGTGAATACGCTAACATATACCGGTAAATTTTCAATGACATTTCATAGTGGACACTTATATCTGTTTTCGGGCTTATTTAGATAAGCAATTGTATTAAGAATTTAGAAAATACGAAGGTATTTTTTTACAAAGTGGAAAACATTTATTTATTATGTCTATAGTTAAAATTTCGTTTCTTTCGTTTTGCATATGCTGGAGTCTAAATAATTATTCATTGTACCTGGCAACACTTATTAATAATTCGTGGCAAATATTACGTGAGTGAACTTCCTTTTCGTGATTTATAATTCAATTTATTTTGTACGTTTTTGTGCAGACTTTAATTATTTTTATACAAGACTATAAGTCGTTAGGGTATTATGAGTTTGTGTTGATGTTTGTAACACATTTTAACCTAAATTATACCACGTTTTGAGTCGAATAAGAAATATTGGTTCGTCAGGCTATATGCCTGCCCGTATCAGTCTTGTTATTAAAGTACAGGTTATAATTTTAAATAAATTTGATACATATTGTTTGATGAACTAAAGAAAGAGTCTTGTTAATTTATGTTATACTTGGTTAAAGAATTCGACCACCCTTAAACAAATGTCTTTTTTTTAGTTGGATCCTAACATTTATAACTCCTTAAAGATAATCTTATTGAAGAAATCCTTTACTAAAACCGAATTAAAAAAAACATTGTTCTAATCGAATTTTACGCTTCTCGGTCTTAGCTGCCACAAAAGTTAGTTTTGCTGCTCAGTGGCTTGTCAAAAATATTAAATAGAAATTTTTTTCAAAAATTCTGCAATGGTCGGTCCATAACTGGCCCTTGTTACAATACAAGAGCCAGCAAGAAATATAGGAATCGAGATTAAATTTTCACATAAAAGTTAAACAATGTTATTATTTTAATAACTCGTAGCTCCCTTTTTGTGACCAACTCCAAGATATTAACAACTACATTAAATTGTTATAATAATGGAAAATACCTGAAACACTTAAAAAATTGGGAAAAAATATTGACAACGACATCAAATTCATTACCAAAAAAAAAAA
>NDXZ01001714.1:0-11202 GCA_003055125.1 Paykullia maculata
TTTCATTTTCTTTGCTTTATTTCTTTTTGGTTGTTGTTGTTTGTGTGGTTTTTACAGCTAATACTGGAATGTTTCCGACAACATGTTTGTCTGAAAGAAACGAGAAAGAAACAACAAAAGATAATTCCAGAAGTTTTTCTTCCAATTGTTTCCTCGTGTAAACCTCGACTAACAAAGCAGACTCTCGTAATTAGTATTATAGTGGTGGAACGTTTTATACCAAGAGGTGAACAATTTGTAAACTGTTTATTGTATTGTTCATTTAGTAGATGACAAATATTAATTAGTTTAAAAGTAAATGGGTTTTTTAGTTATTCAACTTACTTTTTGTAAATTATCTTTTTCTTAAAAAAAAAAAAATAAATAAATTTTTGTGTTTTTACAACATATTCCATAGATTCTGTATTTGTCGATAATGTTTATGGTCCGTTTTAAAAACGTTGGGAAACACTTGACGGTCTAAGTAAATATTTAAATGTAACGTAAAGTAAAACCAATTTATAATGTCCTTTTTACATAACTTTTTTTCTTCGCAGTTCTTGCAAGGCGTAGGTGATAATCCTGCTAATATAAAAATTTTAATGTTTAAATGTTCGGTTGCTTGGATCTAAGTGAAACTTAACACACAGATATTTTATAGCCTAGATTAGCATGTAAAATACTTTTTATTTAGGTAGTAGATAATATTCGTAATTAGTGGTGTAATACCTATAGGTGATTTTATCAATGCGGACAGCGTTGTCATTGACCCTTGTGACTATTGTTTATGTAAGTGTAGCCACAGTGTGGGTGTGGAGTAAATGTTGGTGCTGCATTAGCTCGAAATGTTGAAGACGCAACCGTATTCGCCGGCAAATGCTAGTATGTGCATGTGTGTGTGTTTTTTTTATAAAATTGATTAAAGTTGAAATGAAATTGATTTTCGCTATTCATGAATCAAAATAATCGTTTTTATTTTGTGTTATTTTTAAAATGATAATTGTTTATAGAAACATATACACACATACCAGGGAAAAAATCTTGTTTAATTATGACACTTTAGAGTTTTCAATTTAAGTAAATAAAATGATACAGGTAAAGTATCGTTGTTCATAAGAAACTGTGGCTTCATAAGTTTTATCTTTCGTATCATCGCCTGATTTGTTATCTCTATATATTGATCACTCTTTCAATGATAATTCTTAGATTGACATTAAATGAGCAATTGCATATAAATATTTAATTTGTGTTTGTGTAAGTATATATGTATTTTAACTTGTGTTATTTTTCCTACTTTCCTACATTTTTTTTAAATTTATTACAATATTTTTTCTAAAACTATTTTATTGTTTATGTCCTTAACTTCTAAGCACAAGTGCTTTTTGAAAACGGTTCAAAAGAAAAATAATTTTTTTTAGAAATTGCCATAGAAAAGGAGGCAACTTTAAAAAATATTTGTTAACTTAATTGTGCCAAGTGCTGCCATGTACTCATAAAATAACAACTAGAAAAACAGTCATTTATTAAAACTTTTTAAAAAGTGCAACAACACAAAAAAAAGAAGAAAAAAATGAAAAAAAGTAAAATGAAATAAAAGAAATGCTTTTGAATATTTAACACCTTTAACATTCATTGTGGATATATTTTTGTTAGAAAAGAGATAATAGTTAGATAGATAGATAATAGAGAATTTTTCATGAAAAAGGTTCAGTTTCTTAGAAAAGTTATACAGATTAAAAAAAAATATAATAAAATAATTTTAAAATTATTGATTTCTTTTTCTATCTTATACTTTAAATGAAGCATGTGGAAATAAGGCAAAGAAGAGATTTTTTCAATAATTTTAATTACTTTAAATAATATTTGAAATGTTTAATGAAGCAGAATAGCAAAAAATGCTTATAATTGTAAAGGACTACGGCAGGATGATTAATTGTCAAAAAAAGTTTTGATGAAGTGGTTGACAAATAAAAGGAAAAAAAGATAAATATTAATAAAAAAAAAAAAATACGAATAATTATAATAATAATACAAAGTTTTGCATTCTCTTATTGAACAATTTTCGTTAAAATGACTCTTGCAAAGCTGAAATTGTATCACGATAACGCCTCCACAAATTTGCCATAAATTAAATTCCCTTTACCTGGAAGGGTACTGCTGTTTGCATTGGATAAAGTATTTAGTGTCGGCATGGCTTATGTGGAGTTAAAAATCTTTAACGATTACAGTTAAAAAAAATGTCAAATCAATACTGTGAAGACATATCTTTAAAGATTTAATCTGGTTAAAATCTATTTTTTAAAATGATTAAATGAAATTAAATTAGATGCATTTAGATTTGGATAAGCAACTTCAATTTAGCAACGGATAGAAGAAAACTAATTTTACATATTTTGAAGCCATTTATGCTTGGAGAATCGAAAAAATAAAGTGCCAAATGAAAATACATGATCTCAACCATTTTTAAAATCCTATAATGTTGTTCTAAATTATTGCAACATATCAAAGGTCGAATGCTGCCACCAAGTAACTGACGATTTCTTCAATGTGTTGATGATGCTGACCATCCATATATTTAGTTATAAATTTTTTTATTTTTGTATGTGAATTTACATTTTAAACAAAAATATTTGATATAAAGTTTAACTTAAAGTTTCAAAAAAATTTTCTCTTTACGTTTTAACAATTCCGTTTTTGTTTTACTAAAATCTTACTGTTTAGCAAATAATCATTTATGCACTTAAGAAAGTAAATTTAATATTAATGAAGAAACTAAATAAAAGTTTTATTACACAAGTTTATCCCCAAACTTACATTCGGACTTAATGCTTTGAATTTCAAACTTAATTCATGACATTGTTCAACACTTTATGTCCTTAATAAATTCATTATACAAAAACCACTTTTAAATGTCTTTGGATAACGAAAATAAACACACACACGCGTGCATACATACACACACACACACACATACATACTTGTACTATAAACTGAAAGTGATTATTTTAATACTCAACGATTTGTTTGAAATCAAAATAACTGCAAACAAATAGAAAATAGATACAAAAAAGGAATAAGAGAAAATGACACAAAAACCAGTGGTAACAGTGGTTTCATAGCCACAATCGTATTTCTAACATTTTTTTAAGTAATTTTAGAATTAATTCGACTTAAAATGTTTAAGCTTAAAGACAATGATGAAAACAATGTTTTTGAGTGTAATGATGATGATGATGATTATGGCAACGATGGAAATAAAATTTTAAGTGAAAAGTTTTATTTATCATAGTTTTAACAGAAATTACATCAACTTATTGTCAAATGTGTTGTGTAGGGTTTCTATTTCTACAGCGTTTATGATTCTTGGGAAGCTAAAATCTTTTAAAGCTAAAATCAGAAATTTCAAAGCAAAATTAAAATGAAATTAATTACTAAAATTGTTAAACAAATAAAGAATTTATCGAAAATATTCTTTAAAAAAAATAAAACTTTCCTTACAAGTAAAAAAACCATCAAAAGACTTTTCGGAAAAAGAGAAAAGAATTTTTTAAAGTTTTTTTTAAGTAAAAAACTAATCAATTTATTTTTAATAAGAATTGTCATAACAAAAAGGATTTTTTTTTAATTTTGAATGTCAAACACTTAATGTTTTAATTCTATTTTTGTGGCGAATAAATAAAAAATTAGAATTTAATTTTAGTCTTCTTACAAAAACTTTTTTTATAAATAAAAACATTTATTGGTTTTCTCAAAACAGAGAATTTACTATAAATTATTTGTATATCAAGATTTGCTTAAAACACTCACGAATATCAATAAGTAAAAAATACCCAAATAAACCAAAAATTTATCCCCCAGATTTTCGTAAGAAAAACCCTTTTGTCTGATTTCTAACATTGTGCAAGTATTGATACAACAGCTGTTACAACCAAAAAGGGAGAAAATGATTATTATTTGTGTTTTCCATTCTTATCTAATAAACAACTGTTGTAATTGACAGAGTTTGTGGTTTAAGCGTTTTGTAGCAAAATCATTAAGAATTATTGCAAAATGCAATTAGGGAAAAGTTACATTTTATTTACAATATTAAATCGCAAATGTAATAAAAATAATAAATTAAATGGAAAGATTGTTAAATAAACATTTACATATATGAAATATAGTTATTTTTATTTACATCTTTAAGCTGTTTTTATTTTAAAACTTTGACAGGATTTTAAAAGTGTCTTAAGGCGAGATGAACAGTCATTAGTTTTCATTTTGATAGCCATTATTTAACTAATACTTCATATTTACAGCATTTACTTTTGCTAAATTTTTTTGTGGTTAAAGAATGCTAATCCAAAATTAATATGGAGTTATTCCTATCCATGTAAAAATACGTTTAACCTTTAAAGCTAAAAATGATCAAACCTCTAAATTAAAAAAATTGCTTTAGCATATTTTTAGGCTGTTGCCCAACAAATAGTCAACCAATGGCTTTTGGTGGCTTAACTAAGGCTTAACTAAGGCTTAACTAAAGGCTGTGAATAAAATATCATTAGCTAAACCATAACCCTTAGTAAAATTATGACAGTGAATTTAGGCATAAGACACTAATGTCTTATGAAAAACAAATAATTAGTTTTAATTAAATTAAAATTTATTTTGTTAAAAATTATAAATATTACAAGGCAAAATTGATTAGTTTAAAACTAAACAAAAGTTGTTTGTGTTTTCCCTTAATAATGAAATTTATTTAACTTTTTTTTTTCTTTTCTTTATATCATTGCAGGTAAATAAATATTAATGAATAGAAACAATTTATTTTTCCACCATCAACAACTTATGTAAGTGTTTTTGTTAATTTTAATTCTATTTATTTATGCTCTGGTTTATTGTATAGAAACAAAATATTACCAAGGATAACACGGACTCTGGTTTTGTTTTTGTATTATTGTTAGTATTTTTACAATTTTCTGTACAAAAGGTGTTTTGTTTTTACAAGTTTATTAAAATTAAGTTTTTTTTAATTTTTGTTTTTTTTTTTATTTTTCGAAATATAAATTTTTGTTGGAAATACTGTTAAAACTGTCTTATAGTTCAAAAATTACCTTGTTTTTTTAAAGGGAACATTTTTTTCAATTTTCATTAACTAGGTTGATATCTAAATCTATATCTTAATAAAGCTTTTACACTTATTTAGATTCACCATTATCTTTATAAATTTGACTACAATCTTTTTATGTCACTGACAAAGTTAAAAATTATGCGCGATTTTTACTTACCCAAAACTGCCAGACGTCAATTTTTTAAGTAAAACACTAATACATAGATTTTCTCAGAAACAAATAATTAAGGCAAAATTTGAGCAGATACATCACAACCTCAAATATACTATTTTAAATTAAAATCATCTCTAATTTACACCTTTATTGGTATTGAATATCCAATTAAAAATTTAATGCGAATGTTGTCAGGTTTAAATCTTTTATCGTTCTCGTGATATCACTGAAACAACTAAAACTTTAGACTATAATTTTTTAACCTCATTTTCTTTTTTACCATCATTAACACCTTCATTATGAAGTTTAAAACAAATGTTAACTATTTGGTGAAAAAGTTTATTTTTTTATTTATTGATTTATTATTTCCATGGTTTTATTTAACTGTGTTGAACTAATTTTTTTTTGTTTTATTTTGTTTTCGTTGTTTGGTAATAAAACGAACTCATTAAATAAAAACAAACAAAGCAAATTTTAAAACAATTTTTTGCTTAGAAAAGTACTTTTGAGCAAATAGTTCTGATTTAAATGACTTTAAACATTTAGTTTAAATAATTAAGTTAAAAAATTTTTAGAAGCAAATTTTAAATTGCATTAGCAAAGATAAAAATGTTTACAATCTTATCATTAGAAAGAAATATTTTAAAATCAAAGTAGTTTTAGAAGTAAAAGAGCTATAGTTAATTTAAAAAAAAATTCTTTTAAATAATTAGTAGTTTTATGAAATGAAAAAAAAAAACGTTTTCTAAGAGAAATTTTATGGAAATTCATTAAAAGTTTTTTGCATACATAAATATGTTTAATTTAGTTTCAGAGTATTTATTTATAAAAATATTTGACATAAATTGTTGTAATAATGCATCATATTTCAGCTAATTTTAGTTTCTAGAAGAATTAAAAAACAGTTGTTTGCATTTTTTTTATTACCGATTTGCTGTTTTTTATAATTTGCTGCTGGTATGCATCGCCGATATTTCTTTGGAATAGCTTTTGGGTAAACTACTATAAACTTTATTATCTCTATTATCTTTATTATCGCAACGAAAGTATAACATCATACCTTGTTTGTACCGGATCGTACTAAGATGGTTTCATAAAGTATTGCATTTTTTTTATCACCGAAACTAATTCGATGTAAAAAATTTGTTGTTGTTTATTTAAACAGAATTTTATCAGCAATTTTTTATTCAGGCATATTCTCCTTGAATTTTTACAAGAATATTAAATTTATTTTTTAGCACTTAAACAAAATGTCTTAAATTACGCTTTGAAATTTTCTTAAAATTTTTCCAGCGTCTTAAAAATCCAAAAGCGATATTGAATTTCTAGCTTAAAAGAAGCGATTAAAAATTTAATTTTACATTTTAATAATACATTGGAATGTTTATAAAAGTAAGAAATATATATATATTGCTAACATTTATATATAGCTGCTATGTTTCTTTAAATATAAAATTAATTTAGCTCAAGTTATTTAACATTTAAATGTATCATCACAGTTAAAAGTGAAATGAAGTATCTGTCATATATTTTTTTTATACCCTTCACACACACATATGTAAGGGTATGTATAGGTTTGTCATTCCGTTTGTAATTTCTTCAATATTTATTTGCGACCATATAAAGTATATATATTCGGGATCCTTATAGATAGGGAAGTCGATTTAGCCATGTCCGTCTGTCCGTCTCTCCGTGTGTATGTTGAAATCAAGTTTACGTAGCTCCCAAAGGTCACCCAGGGTTGTTTGTGGTATCAAACTTTTGGAAATGGTTTCGAAAAAATCGGTATTGAAAACTGGTAAGATCCATTAATAACCAGCTGAGATATAAGTAAAAAAAGTCGACTGCCCCTGATTTTTAAAGTTTTTTTTTTACTCAAAAAATATTAAATTTTTGTATTTTTTTTTTGCTTTTTTAACACAAAAATGATTATATTGGAAAAAAAGCAAACAAAATTTTTGTGTATTTTAAAAAAATGTACGCTTTTTTTGTTTGGAAAAATTTACAATTATTAAATACATATTTGCAATACAAAACATGTACATACATTTTTTTTCTTTTTTTCATTTAAGTTTTTATTGAATATTTATTTAAATAATGAACTAACAATAAGTATATAAAATCTTTTATTTAATAAAATAAAAAAAATATATATATATGTATATACATTTTGGGTCATGGTTGCTGCTTAAATTTACAAGAGGCTGGCCCGGCACATTTCGGCAGTTTCACGTCTCCTCAATCGAATATGAACTCGTCTATTTAAGATGTTACGAGATAGAGGATTTGGGTTGGACTCTAGTTTCCTCAGGTATGATGACTCATGTTCTGCTATGACCGTTCTTACAAGTGGCACGTTAAGATCTTTGTGTATATTCGAATTCTTAATATACCATGGGGCAGCTGTAGTTAAACGTAAAATTTTGTTCTGGCGTCTCTGAATCTTTTCAATTGAAGATGTGCCCCATAATTGAATTCCATAGCTCCAAACTGGTTTTAAAATAGAGTTGTAAAGTAGTAGTTTACAATCTTAACTTAGTGTAGGGTTTCTACCGATCAGCCAATTTATTTGAGTTGCCTTTTGCTTCATTTGAACTAACCTTGCATCAATGTGGCTTTTCCAAGTAAGACGGCGATCGAGATGAATACCAAGATATTTAACTTCTGCATTCTGGGGTATTATTTGATCATTGATTCAAATTGGAGAGCATCTCTATAGCAAAGTGAATGTTATGTGGGTACATTTCTGTTCATTAACCTTTATTCTCCATGTTCTAAGCCATCCTTCCAACTGGAGAATATGATTCTTGAGAATTCTTGTGGACGGTTAAGAAAGCCGTGTCATCAGCAAATGTTGATGTATGGATACCATCATTAGTTGGCATATCAGAGGTATATATCAAGTATAAAGTAGGTACCAATATGCTACCTTGTGGGACGCCAGCTTTAATAGGCTGTGGGGACCTAAAAAATGTCCTTTCCTTAGCTTGACATTTTTGACAATAGACTTATGGGTCTATAAGATTCCATTTTTCATATCATAAAATCTAAAAAAAAAGGTTTTGAAAACATGCTTCGATAACAAATTCAAAAAAAAGAGAACATTTTTGATTAAACATTCTAATGTACAAATTTATCTTCTTATCTCAAACGTATTTTAAAAAATTTCTTCTTATCTTTCTCGTTTTCTTTAATATTTATTAACTTATTTACTTGGTCTCTGCTTAAAATACATTTAAATGGATTACTTTTGTTGTTTAAAAAATATTTCATGCGGAAAATGTTAAAGTTTCATGTAAGAAAATAATTTTAAAATGTATAATCTTAAATTAATTCCAAAGCATAACATAAGAGTATTACCGTCATAAATTCTATAATTTGATTAAAGTTGTGTAGGTGTAAGGGTCTTTTAAAAACACATGTGTATGTATGTACATATAAAAGATAGGATGCTGTAGATATTTATATGGATATGAATATCGGCTTAGAGTTTTAAAAGGGGTTATAAGAATTTCCAAAATATTTAATTTCATAAGACTTATAACTTAAAATCATTTAACTGTGAATTTCGTTTTCTAATATCCCACACATTTATTTGTATTTGTTGCTACCCAATAAACACGTTGTTTTATTTAAGTTATTTTTTTTAATTTTACTTTATTTAATATAAAATCATCCTGATATATATATGTCGCTTGACTATTTTATTTTCCTTTATTTTACAATAAATGTGATTTCATTTCATTGTTAGACCTTTTTGTTTATTGGGTAGATACATATAAACAGGCATACTTTGAATAAAATTTAGTATCTTATTTGCTCTTAAATTTATTTAAGCCTAAACAACGCAATTTTTTGTAATAATTTTTATTCGCCCATCTGTTCGTTAAACACAGGATAGGCCGAAACAGAAGTATCTTAAAGGGAACATTTTTTTAAGGAGTCAATATTTTAAGCTTAAAAAGGAACATCTTGCTTAATAAAAAAAGCATAAAATGTTTTATATCGAAAAGTATAGCTGTCTGTCCATTCAGCATTTAATCAAATAAGATATTGTTATTACCCAGTCAAGTTGGAAGATGAAACAGAGTACCAGGGCTGCTTAAGATAAAATAAGATACAATTTACAGTTAAAATGCACATTTAAATCAATATTAAATATAAATCGATTTTCATATAATTTTGCAATTATTACTTTAAAAAAAATTAATTTCCTTATAAGCCAGTAATTTGAAAACGGATATAAGCCAAAATAATATAAAATTTGTTGTATTGAATAGATTTTTCGACTAAAATTAAATAATTATTACAGTTAATAAAGTGCACTGTCATTGCTACATGACAAAACAAATTTTGTTATTTAATTTTTGAATAATTTCGTCGCTATTCTCAAATGATTGACACATCTTAACATAAAAAATACTTACTTTTTTATGTTAAGATGTGTTCTACTTGCAATAGCGAACTTAATAATTTGTGTATTATACTGTTTCGTAAATTTGTCTTTATTAAATTTATAATATAAAATATTCTTTTCGCGTATGCATTACTTCTTAGGATATAAAGCGTATACGGTACTGCTGCCGACAGTTCCTTGTAATTAAATAATCAGATATCATTCTGAAAACTGTACAAACAGTTAGAAAGCGGATTCGTTGTGGCAACCGAACTGTCTGCCATTAAATTTTTTTAGTTTTGGTAATTGAATTTTTAAATTTTTGGTCATATAATTCCTGTTGTAAGAATCACAATTATTTAGTAGATATTAAATATTAGATTTCCGTAATGAAATTCGGTAGCTACAACCCTAAAAGTTTGTTATAACGACTAACTTATACGATTGGCAATAATTGTGGTGATCAAAACGGAATTTTTTCTTTGTGCATTTGAACAAAACTCATATAGATTAGTTACATATTGCTTTCCAAAAACGTTATGTCAAATTGTGAAAGGAGGTTTATTCCTCTAGAGTTCATAAATATACGTGTATTAAAAACAATGTTTTGTGTAGAAATTGTTAACGTGTCTCTAATTATTAAACATTTTGCACAATAAGGGACATTTTTAACAAAAAAACTATTTGCATTTTTTAATATATCCATAATTTTTGGCAAAAACTTTACTAATTCCTAAGTAAATTGTATCATGTATTAAAATCTTTTTTTAATATATTATTTTATTGCATTCTAGGTTGTTGCCTTCTTCGACCTTGTATAACCTAAGCAAAGAATTTTAATCTTTACCTTTTAATATTTATCTGTACTAATTTTAGCGCTTTAATATAACTTTATTTTAACAGCTCCTTTGATAAAGAAGTAAAAGATACCTTTTTTTTAAGGTCCTTTAAATTGGTAGCACTGTCTTCAGTGACAGTTGCCGTTTGAAAATTGTTTAAACTTAATTTGGAATACATCGTTCAATTTAAACAAATGTGTTTTTGGTGATGGCAATATACAGAATTGCTGCACTTGTAGCGATAACGGTCCACTTATACACTAAAAAAACGCTTCCGTTAATGGGTCGGTAAAATCATTGCTTTATATGTATTTAAATATGGTGATGGTCTGAACTTTACAGTCAGGAAGCAGAAAAGAGACATGATTACTTTCTTGTTCGTTGTTTGTTATTCCATCGCTGGTTTGCAGCAGTTTGCTAATTATGGCAAAAAAATCAAAAACTGTCCTTAAAAAAACGGTGTTTTTCGCAAAAAAAGTAATTTTTGCTAAATAAGTCATCTGAACATGTTCAGATCGTAAACGTTTGTTTACAAAAGTTGTTCTGTTTTACTCTGGCTACATTTTTGTAGAAAATAGTATGGAAAAAAAGAAAGATTTCTGCGAGCTTTGCTAAAAAAAGTAAAAAAAATCAAATTTTTTTTCCATTTTCTTTAAAAATATTTAAAAAAAAAAAAATTTCTGGCGATAAAATGTTCAAAAGGTTGTTCATTAGATACTTACCT